>WYDI02024502.1:0-80965 GCA_009867235.2 Psittacus erithacus | reverse complement strand
GGAAGGGACAGACAGCCCTTACCTGAGCTGCCTTTCTTAGAAAAAAGCCAAAGCAGCTCATCCCAGGAATCACTAGCTATGCTCAGTTGAACTTTCAACTCTGCATCCATATGAAGTAGTACAGATGGTAGAAGATAGTGCAGTGATTTCCTACCCTGTGTGCATTGGTACCAAGTCCTCATGTGCTGTGCATTTCCATGCCAGGACTTTGGTGATAGCTTTTGTGAATGCAGCTGCATTTTGTAGTTTAACAGTGGTATTACAACTTATATAGACCAAGACATCTCAAAAACCACAGCAACCATCGAAGAAGCATGACACAGCCTGCAGCCACCTTTGCAATAGCAGATAGAGCCATGTGCTCAGCCCAGCACATGGCTACAGCAAGGCAGCTCTGCTGGGACCCAAACCACGTGCTCCCACCACTCTGCTCCTTTGGAAGGCTGTATCAGCACCTGGTCACCAGAAGAGCTCTTTGATCTGCACACCTTTGGGTGATAGAGATCCAGCTTCCTAATCCAGCAACATGCTGGGAACAGATACACCCAATCTAACAGCAAGAATTCAGTATTAAATGTCTTCTTACTTTTCTTTCTCTTATAACCTGCACATAGTGCTTTCTCAGATAACCCAGTGTGAACAATGCTGCTCATTTATATTGCCTCCTTGGCATCCTCCAGAAACACGTATGCAGTTTTCTCTTATTTACCATTCCTCCCACCGTGGGGAAAGAAAGCAGCAGAACTGCTGATGCAGGAGCTCCATTCCCTTCCAGCTCCTGGTGGCAGTTGCTTAACAGCAATAGTTTGTAAGGCAACACAAATGGTTTGAGAGGCAGGTGTGTATTATAGAGCCCTACACAGAAGAAATGCCTGTCAAGTACTCCAGAAATTTATTGTGACTTTGGTACATTCTTGTTTCACAAGAGGTATCCTGTAAAGTTTAGATTTCACTTCTCATTATTGCAAATTATTCTCCCAGCTGAAGTGCCTTTTCTCTTAGGCAATACACTGCAAATTGGTGCTGCACTCTGGCAGTCAAGGGAGGCTCAATCAGCATCTCCCTTCTGTCAAGAGAATGCCTTTGAGGGCTTTGCTTTGCACCTGACACTTCTTGTGAAGGGGCCCTCACAGCAAAAGGGAAAGCTTTCAACCTAAGGAGCAGCACCCAAGTGCTGCTAGCAGGAAGCATCCTCACTAGCATCTTAGAGAAGCTTTAACCACTGCATAGACTGACATACTTAATCTCTTTTTCTTTGACTTACAAAACAATGACATCATCAAATGCTTCCAGAGGAGATGAGGTTGCAACAGACGCAACTGTAGGAAGCAACTCTGCATGCCAGTAAAAGGTGATTTCAATTTAAACCAAAATATGATTCCATTCATTTGTACTCTCATTTACTTACCCATAAGCATTCAAAACCCACATGTCTGTTTGATGCTGATATCTAGGTTGCACTACCAGGAGCTTTCATGGTGCCTTGGGAGATAAATAACACTGCAAAACAACCCAACCTCTCCTTGAAATGGTGGACATACCTTTGGAGCTACTATTTATACCCATCTGGAGCTGATGAGGGTTAATCCCTCCACCCTATCCCACATGTGAGTCATCAGAATTGACTCACTCTCCCCTGTCTCCTTTACCAGGTGGCCTCAGAAGCTGCCTCTAGATATGTGGTGGCTCTTCATGCCCTACTAACATGTGCCAAAAGTACGTGCCTTCCCACTGCCCTCATCCTGCTGCTTGACCCTTCTGGTGCTTTGACACCCAGGTATTCATGCTTGTCTTAGTGCTTCTACTGCCACTTCTGAAGGTGTGCACCAGGCCTACAGCACCACCAGCAGTTTCATCCCATGGAGGGCTGTGCTTTGGCATGGATCTGCTGCTTGTTTAGGTTGTCCTGTGCTGTTGCATGTTAATCAGATGCTCAAATGGAGCATGTTGATGAGGTGGGTGTGTCTCTTAGGCAGAAGTTGTGATTTTGATCCTAAAGCAGGCCTAATAAAGAATGAAGCTCTGTGCCCACTTTTGACTATCAAACCCACATTACACAGCTGGAGAAGACATACAGATAGCTTCTGCTGTGCTTAAGCACTATATCTGTAGTGATGTTATCATTTCACTTCTAACAACACACTTGCCAACCTCAGTTGATGGCACTGTCGCCACATTGAAGTGCCTTCAGTGTTTTAGAGTGCCATAAAGTGGCACTTGTGTTCTCAAAGTTTCATTTTTCAAACCCTATGTGTTCCTGCTGGTAAACCCTAATTCGTTGCTTCCCAAACTTGCTTTCTTTGGAGCCCTACAGGAAGCTACAGTTTTTGCTAAGAAGCCATCTCAGTCTCTACTCCCCACAGGACAGCTCAGGGCTGTGGGCTTCTGTGGGGGGCCTTAGGGTGGGTCTGACTATGCCTCATGGAGAGTAGTGGCCTGTCCTAGGGATTGATTTTTTGAGTACCTCGTAGGAAAGGACTTCATCCAAGCCCCACAGAAGACTGAAAATGCACTTTCTGTCCATCAGGAAGGTGGTGTAATCTTCCTTGTAGAGGATGGTACTACTAACTACTTTGTTAAACTGAGGCAGTTATACTTGCACATTGGTCTGGACTATGCAAAGAGAAACTGCTTGTGTTGAGTGCAGCAGTTCTGCTCAGCCCAGAGATGCATTGGGAATCACAGCAACTCAAGGACACTTTTAGCTCTCTGCTCTGTCTGCACCACCTTGGTGCAGTTTGGGAAGGATGGAGAGAACGGCTCTGAGTCCCACAGGAGCAGAGCTCTTTCCTCTTCCTTGCCTTGTTTGTCCACATATTTTGAAGGCAGCACTTAGTCCTCTGGGGCCAAGGGCTTAGTCAGGGCTTTGTGGGAGGCTTGTTGTACAATATTAATATAGTAAAAGCTACAAATAAGGCTGTTTGCTTTCTCCCTTCCCCCTTTCCTGTGTCCTGTGTCCTCTGCATGGGTATGGTGGCATTGTTTTAAATGTTTATACAGCATCTCTTGCATCTAGGAATAGTTACAGGGAAAATCAAGGTGGAACAGGTGTTTTATCAGTGGAACACCATGCAGAGTTGCATTTGTCATGAACTGGAGTAATTAAAAGTACTTTTTGCATGTTTTGGATGAGGGATGCTGACTTCAGGCAGGGCATGAGCTGTGCAAAGTGCTTATTTTTATAGTTTTGACGTAAATCCTGGAATGTTTTCATTCTTAATTTGGAACACTTGCCCCAAAATGTTCCAAGTCTCTGTAGATAAGTCCAGGCTTTTCTTCTTCCTGATGTACATCCATAGACATGAAAGTCCCAGACTTGATTACCGAAGTCATTTAGGTGGACTGAACACAGGACCAAGGCATCTTTTAAAAGTGGTTAAGTTCCAAGTGCTTGGATAGACCACTGATCACAGGTGAGATGCACATTTGGCTATCTAAAATCTATCTCCTTCTGTGCTGAAGTGACATGGGTCATGTGCTTAACAAAACAAACCCAACCTCCTGCCAACCCAGCACATACACAAAAATAATTTCCTTGATTATATTTTCCTCTAGGGAGGTTTAAACTGTCAGCTTTGCTGAGCTGTATTCACCCCTCTCATTCTTTCTCATAGGGGATGTCTTGCCACGGGGGACTCGTTGCAAACTCATGGTTTGAAATTTTCCAGAGGATTTAATATTAATTCACATACAAGAGAATTGCAGGATCTTTCTTTTGGAATCATACGTTGTCAATGCCTCCCAGAGCTGGTTTTGTTCAGCTTTGACAACTAGAGCAAAACATAGTCAATGCAAACGCTCCTGATCTCGGGATAACATGGCTATATCATTTTTCAGGTCAATCACTGTCTCAAGATACTGACACATGATTGTTGGCTCGCCAACATTGAGACCCATTTCAAATCAAGCCACCTTATTCATCCCACTTGGTGTTGAATGAGTTGATCTCTATATTTCCAGTTGCATCTTCTGTTGTCCGTGGAAAGTCCATTTTTGCCACCAACAATAAACTCTTGACAACAGCAGCACACATCTCAAAACTCTAGAAGTGAACACAGGAAAAGTAGAAGCTTTTTGTTCTAATCTAAGACATTGGCTAGCATCAGTTATTGTAATGGATAGCAATACAAATCTGTGAACCCACAGGGCCTGTCTCATGATACACACTTAAGAAAAGGGTTTCTCACTTGTGCAGTCTCAGCTGTCAATCTGTCAATCTCTGCAGCCACCCACAGTCAGAAGTAACGGTGTGAGAGCACTGCCAACACCCTCCTGTTGAAACTTGGGGTTAGTATTTGATATCCATGACAATCCATCTGTTAAAATCCACTGGAATCCAACTCTCAAAACACTCTAAATGATTAATAATTAAAAGCTGCCTATATAGGAACCTAATGTGCCAAAACGTTGGCTAGAAGAAGCAACTTCGCACAATTTGCATTACAGCCTTTTCATCAGTTACAGTAAAGAGGATGGTGCAATCACAATTTCATTCTTACATTAATATGCTTTCAGGTCTTTTCACTAACACGTGGCAGAAGTAACTCTGTGGCAATAGAAGGGGTCTTGGCATACCTGTGCCTAAATGGTGTGTCAATGCCTGCTCTTCTTGCCTTACAAGTCTCCCATAGGGAAAGCAGAGATTTAGCCTGGATCCAGCTGCTGTAATGGTGAGTGCCTGGCTGTCAGCGTGCCTGAATAGGCTTCAACTGCAATCAAAGCCTCAGTGTGCTTCCCATGGAAAGCTGCCCGGTAAACTGATGTGATTTATTGTAAGGCAAGTCCCCCTCCTGCTGTAACTGGTGGCAGATCCCAATTTTGCCAGGGAAAGCAGGATGAGACACTTGTTGGCTGATGCCTGTATCTCTGGTGCGCTAGCCAAGCAGATAGCCCAAGACAGATAGTTGTATAGAAACATTCTCCATCCCTTCCCCCCCATTTATATAAATAACTCATGTTTTTAATCAATTACATCTTCTACAGCTCCCTGTGTTAGTGGTTTTGTGGCCTTCACTGATTTAGAGTTGCCAACTCTGATTTTACTACAGGGGTTACAATGTTTATTGGGGGTTTTTTTGGAAGTATCATCTCCAAGAGTCATGTGAAAATAGTTTCCTTTCCAGGTCAGGAATGGTCCCACCTCTGCTGCTTGCCAAGGGAGGTGCAAGGAATGTTCCAGTTGAGTTTTGAGCGGGTGGTAGTATTGAGGAATAAACCAGCTCCTGCCCTACTTCACACCACCGGTCTGTTACCCCACAGTGTACACACTACACTGATTTACACCATGCTGACAGGCTTACATCCTTACGAACCTGGCCCCAATTCTCAGGACTGTTACAAGAAATCAATTTGAGTGGCTGATACTGAGTGCTGATCCTTCAGCACTTGCATTTCTCCAGGCATTCATACCATCTGCATCCACGATGCTGCTGGGTTGCTCAAAGACAGCGTGGTTTGGACCACATCCTCCTCTTGGCTCAGGGCAAGCAGAGTCTTATTTTCATTCCCCTATGTGAAGAAAGCAGATCTGGTGGCAATTTAAAGATACATTATCATAGGCTACAGAAAGAATAATTTATGCCCTTGAGCCCTTCTCAGATCTTTCAGCACAATCAGGCATCTAAAGGAAAATCTAAGTTCTTTGGAGAGCCTCAGGGATGAGTAATGTACCCAAGAGAACTTGGGGTCCAGACATGAAGGGATTAGCATGATCGACCGGCATGGTTTTGTCATCTGAGACAGACTCAGGCACATACTTCATGTCTTCTTCTTTCATAACAGCCATCTGGAAATGAAAATGGAGGAATATAGGAGCAAGTTTCACAGCTCTGGTTTGTCTTCTCATGGGCAATACATCACCTTTGGCTTTTGCAGAGGACTGAGGAGTGCCTTTTTTTGCTGTAAGCTTATACCACTCCTGTTTCTTTCCAATACACATTACCTGCAGCTCTGGAAGAGGGGGAATACTCCAGTAATACTTAACCCAATATGATCACAATCATCCAAAATGCAAAATGCTTTTATGCTGGGTGAAGCTCACTGCTTTGTTGGGTATTTGTTAAGCAGTCAATGTAAAAATGTACCAAGTACTTCCCCGGGATTTTGTTGTATTCATAAAGGAGTCACTAAGGCAGCTTTGCCTCTGTTGCATTTGCCTTCTGCTTAATGTTGATACCCATCCACCCCTAAAAAGGGCACCCCAAAAGCAGCCTGTTAATTACTCCAACTGGAACAATTCTCTACAGTTCCCTGAACGTGTGGCAGTGGGCAGTCACTGTGAAACAGTTGACTTAATGCAAATCTAAGAGGATCTAGGGATTAACATCCTAAATAAATACCCTCCTCCCCTCCCACGAGAACAATGCCACCCTGAATCCATGTGAATGCAGAGCTTCCAGCCCAGCTCCCTCCCTGAACATCTGACAGTTCATTTTAAAAGAAAAAGGAAAAAGCAGAGCAGAGGGTTCCCTGGTGAGCTGTAAGACCTCCAAAGGACTTTTGGCAGCATCTGGAGATATTATTAAGTTTTCAGACTAGGTATGCATAGTACAATAATTAGTTTCCCTGAAGAGACCCCAGTAATTGATGGAATTTTCTGATGTCTACTAGGAAAGTACAAAACTGCTCTTCATAAAAACCAGCATTGGATTTTTCATTTTATATTCCAGGTAGGTTAAAATAGATATTGATACCTGGCTAGTAAATTCCTATGCTTAAGGAAGTTTGTAGCATAAAGAGCTCACAACACTGCACACTAATTGCTGTGGAGTAAAAGAGAGGAGCGCACAGCGCAGAGGTGATGCTGTGGTGATGCTCCTTAGGTGCTGCTACCAATTGCCAATGCACCAGCGCAGAGGCCAAGGATTCCTCATTCCTCACACCAACCCTCACCACAACCCACAATAAACAAGGCAGAGCCGCAGGAGCCTCCGTGCCTGACCAGAGAGGAGTCTCTGAGTGACTGAGGTTCTGCTGAGGGGGATGCACAGCAGCAAGACCCAGCAGGGAAGAAGGGTGGGTGTACTTGGCGATGGTTTGAATGCCCCTTGATCTGTAAGTTGGATGAGGCAGGCTGATCAAGAAACACCTTCAATATTTCTTTGAGAAATATTGAAGAAATTGCCTTCTAGAATGAAAAGTTACAAACATTATTTTGTAGAGCTGCTTCTTTACTTCTGGTGATGCTCCAGAAGTGAAGATGGAGTGAATGGGGAAGAGCTAGGATGTGCAGTACACACTGGCATTGCAGACAGGTTAGATCAAACACTCTATGGTTTTCATGCATTTTAGGATTGGGGCTGCAAACTAGGGTGCTGGGCAGAGAATGCAAATGTGATTTGAGGTCAGTGTCTGTCTAGTCCTGCCTGAAGGCTGTCCTATGCCAGGGACTTGAAGGCTTCCCCTCACTTCCTCCAGCCTGGGTTTCTGCTGAGGCTGCTGCAGTGTCAGCTAGTGCCACACACGGGAAAGGTTTGAAAATGAAAATGCAGCCCAGGAGAAGGGCAGGAACCTGCCAGAAAAAAACAGCTCCTTCTTTCACATGTAGGTCCTGTGCTGGTTTTCGTGCAACTATTTTAAAGGTAGAGCTATATAGTTTAACTATATAGCTAAACAGTATTTTGCTGCAGCTATCTCAGTGCTTGTGATTGGAATGCATATGAGAAAAATACTTAGCTGTGTATTAACTCCTTGAGCAAGTTAATCGTGTCAAATTCACCTTCACCCTTAGTGAAGCGGATCCAAAAACCCCCAAATTTTTACCACTGTGTGTAACATCAGCAAATGCCTGTCCCTGTGCCCCATCCAGCACCACTGGCACCCCAGATCTGCAGCCATCACACAGCATGCCACAGTATTGGTTTGCAGGCAGGGACCAGCAGCATCCCTCAAGGAGTTGAGAACAGCAGCATTTCCATAGAGAGGCTGATAATTTCCTTCTCATTAGTTACTTTGACACAAGAAAGTTATCACAGCTCCCCAGTCTGTCACTAGGCTGAAGGAATGGGGATTTTTAAAGCCAGATACAGGTTTTAAATTGCGGCAATAGAAAATAGTTGCTTTTCATCTAAAGCAGACCCAAAGCTGAATTTCCTCAGGGAAAGTAGAGCAATTATTTTGTTGCTGTCAAGGCAATACCAAGGTGTTTTATTCCTATTCCTAGTAACTTAGTATAATAAAAGGAGCTAAATGCTTCAAAGCACTGGTCTAAATGGGGTCCTGTTCAAGAGAGGCAGCGCAGGGTTTCTCAGCATCGAGTGGAGACACTGTGCTGCTTGGAGTCCCTGCACTGCCCAGGTCCTGTGGCACTTCATCCCATCACTCCATGTGTAGGACAAACCCAGGTGACACAGGACAGCACATGTGATTCGCACCAGCTCTGCAGCACCCCCAGCCCTGCCAAGGCGGGTACCAGCCCCATTACCCAGCCAGCACCTCCTGAAGAGGGCGGAAGGACATTTCCCCCTTCTTTCCCTCTTCAGCTGATCCTGGCAGCTGCCTGCAATTTCTGAGCAACGCACAGAAGGCAGCAGTGGCATGAAGAGGCCTCTGTGGGCTCCTCCAGCCCATAAATCATGGCAACTAATAGCCCTCCTGACGATCGGGCTGCCATCTTGGGCTTAACGATCAGAGGGAGCATCTTGCAGCAGCAAAGTGAAAGCAGGGCATAATACTTGTTTACTGAAGGGAATACAGGCTGTTTCCTACTTCTGGAAGTCCCTAGGGGGAAGGCTTCTCCCCTAAATAGAGAAGGAAGCTGAGCTTTCCACTGAGATCATTGCACCCTTGGATGCCACTGCCTCCTCCTCCTCGTCGCTGGGTCTCAACTCCAGCTGTTTCCCTGGGGCTGACAGGCTGTACTCCATGAGTCAGAGATGTGTCTCACCACAGACTTTACAGCTTGGGGTAGCTTCCAGCCAGGGAGTTCATCTGCTCCACTCAGCTGGTGGGGAGCTGCGAGAGCGCTTGGGTTGGGTTTATTTATTGCTGAGGACTTCTGGGATGCCACACTTCCACTGATTTATGCTCTTTGAGAGAGGCGGCTCATTTTCTGGGAGACAACCCGTGGGGTTAAACTGCAGACAACACGCTCAGGGCTACTTTATTGGCCCTGGCAATTAAGAGGACGTTACAAAGCCTTTCCAGAGGGAATCACAACCTTTTGAGTGAACAAAGTGCCCTCCTGGGGGGGAAAAACTGCTCCAAGAGATGAACATTGTGGTAAGATTCACAGACCTTAAGGCTAGGAGACACTGTGAGATCCTCTAGTCTGGCTTGTCCATCACAGCCCTCCCTGCTGCATCCACAGACTGCATGACATGAGTAACATGATGTGGCACCATCCTGTGCAGTGCAGCATCCACTTTTTTTCCTGTTGTTACTTACAGTTAATCATCTCTGGTGGGCTTGTGCAGAAAGGAAGAAAATAAAGAAGACTGTGCTGTGTCTCTAACTCGCTTGCCTCCAGCTTCCATCTGTCAGCTGGAGTTATGCCTTTCCACCAGCTCCCGGTGTTTTTCCTGTGAAGCCAAACTTTCAGCCATGGGTCTATAGCTCATGGAGTGTACGGAGCTGGCTTTTCTCTGCATCTTCCTGAAAATGCTGGTACAAAACCTGAACAGAGCATTTCATGCCTGTAACCTCTTTCCCAGCTGAAGTCACTTGCCTTGCTTGCAGCTCCTGTCATCAGTAGATTAGCTCAGTGCAACAACATTTACCAGTTAAGCTTCACCTTACCCAAGAGTAGAACAAGGTTCAATTTACACCATCTCCCCCCCCTTTTTTCTTTTTAAGTTATTCGATCCCCATTACACAGCCTGTAATCACATTGAGCAGGCCAATTATCCCACCACAGCTCTCCAACACTAATTGCATTGCAGTTCTCAGCCATGGCCATCACCAAGCTCTCCCGCTCATTAGCTAGGCTTCCTCCATTGATACAACAGCAGGTTTTACATCTCTTCTCTTCACATTCATCAAGTTGGCTTTGATTTGTTACTAATTAGAGCTTGGCTCCTCCAGTGCTGCTTAAAGCCCTTCTACCTGCTCCGGTATGCACGCAGCCAAAGTGATTAGCACCCCTCTCACCACAGCCTTCTCACCATGTTCTGAAGCCAAACATTCCAGCCATTGAAAATCATATACAGTAGTTAATCATGTGTTACTTCCAGCATTTTCTTCTTTATTGTCTGTAAGCTGAACACTTGGATTTTTCATTTCTTCAGGTTTTCTCCCCCTCAGATTCTCCTTTCTGTCATGCTACCCTCATGATAATGATTCCGAGCTTTTAAACCCACCTGCTTAGAAAAAGTCAAAGAAAGCTGTGCTGTAGCAAGCAGTGCAAGCCTCCAGCCTTTCCTCCTGCCAACTGTCCTACCAGTGCACGCTAGGGAACAGCCTCTCTTTAAAGGACCTATTTTAATCCCAGAATGTGTTTCTGCAGTTGGCTTCCTTAACTTCACTAGTGACTATCACCTGCTGCTTTTTGCATGCGGCTTTCATTTCCTGCACTGGCCCTCTTGCTAAGTGGCTCTTCCTTCATTGTAAGGGACTCTCCTTCTCTTTCTGAGCTTCTGAGCCCTTAAAGAAGAGTAAGGAAAGGACTATCACTGGGAGGTTAAGGAAGTAGGTCTGATGATGGCCAAGCAACTTCTGCTGTGCTCATTTTGGGAAGCTCCATGGCTGGGCAGAGTTGGGAAGGGAGGTCAGCATTAACTGTTCCCACTCTGTGGGAAATGGCATTTATTCCCTGGTTTCCCTTGGCATTCAGGTGTCTTCAGTGTATGGTTAGCCTAAATCCAGGGGAGGACTTAGCTGTTTTCACATTAGGTAACACTGCCATAGCCAGAAAGCACACGGCTCCTTGATGCTTGACATCAGAAGTGAAATTCAGATTTAGAGCTATGTTGTACTCCCTGAATAGGTACATGAGCTAGCAGGAAGTCTTTGAACAAGCACTCAAACAAGCCGTATGTAGCTGTTGAAGCCAGTGTGTCAATAGGAAATGCTGACCTGAATTTTGCAGCTGAAACTTAATGGCTTCAGGAGCTTGGGTGCTTCAGCCAGGGCTGGCAGATTTGACTTCCAGCTCCTGCACTCACAGCTCTCCCAGAATCCAAGGCTTTGGAGGTTTAAACCCCCATTCATGTCTTACAAGGTACAGCTGCTCCCTCAAAATTATTTCCTAGGGTTCGAGTGCATGCCCAGGTTTTAGGAGGCCTGGTTGTACAGCCCTTCAGCCGGCTCACTTGCTCCAGACTCTTCCTGCTGTGCTTGGCGATGTTCCCCAGTGCCCACCCTAACATCTCAGTTGGATCTGGGCACCTTCTAGCCCTCTCCTGGAAGCTGCATCACCATGGAAGAAATGATAAAAAGTATTTGGTCACCTTCCCCAGCCGGTAGTAGCAGACGTCTGCTGCTGTGGTGGGACGGGTTTTCTTGTGGCCATCACCAGGAGCGTTTGCAGTATCCATGTGAAGCTTCAGCAGCCCAACGCGCTTGCTTCACATAGCAGCTCTGGTCCCACTGCCTGGCCTCTGTGACACCACCTTCCCCTTGGGTCAGCCTCCAAACAGCTCTTCCACACATCCCAGCCTGTTGTACTCTCCTCAGCAGCCGAGTCAGTCTCCCATGGCCCAAGTGCAACAAGCACTGAGGTCGTCTGCTTGGCTGTCTGTAAGAATCCTGCCTTGATGAGCCCCATTGGAGCCGAGGTTGTCCCCAGTCCTTCCCATTGCCTCCTGGCTTTTCCCTCTCTGCTGTCTGTCATGATCTCCCCCTTGCTCTTCCAAAATTCTCCCCACCACACTGCCTCCCTCCTATCTGCTTCCCCTTATCCATGTTGCTGCATGACAGGCAGCTCTGTAACGGGGCCTCAGCAAACCCCACTCTTGATTTCACCCTGCACTGCTCCTCCTTTGGGCAGGAAACATGCCCATTTTTCTTTTCTTTCACCTCATTTCCATCCTACTCTTACTCCTCTCTGTCAAATTCACAGGCTCAGCTTTCAGCTCTATTCCTCCTTTCCTTGCCTGCTTTTACTTTGCACCGTGTCCATCCCCCTCATCAGACCCCATCTCCCCACACCTCTTCTAGTGAGCAATTTGACTCTGCCTGCCTTGGAGACTATTTATTTTAATAGGTATATCCCTTAGTACACTGGATTAATATACCTGCTTATCTCTTCTCCCAGAGATAATTTTTCACATTGTAAATTAAATAGGAAAATGAAAGTCAAAAGCCAAAGGAATAGATTTATTTTCCAGTGCTCTCAGTGGAAGGCGCCTGCAAAGGTACGTTTCATAGCACATATATAATTGCATATATGATTAGTGAAACAGTTGGGGCACTGGAAGACAAGCGAGGCCGAGGCAGTTCATCAGTGTGGCTGAAACCCCCTCAACAGCCGTTCAACAAAGCCTGTCCTGTAAGTCACTAACTTTTCTTACCAGTTCATTGGTTGCAGGACACTGGTTGTTCAGAGCACAAGCAGATGCAGGTTTTGCTGGGAGGGGCAGGGATGGATGCCTAGGCACATGCATTAACTCCTTATTCTCCTCATTGTGAACACAAGAGCCTGCAGGAAACATTGCTGGCTGCTGGTGGCATTGCCCTTCCTGGGAACAAAGGTCTTAAGAGGTCAGGAAGGTCTCTTGAGTCAACTGAGGCTCTTGAGTCAATGAGCACAGAAAACAACCGTCTTGTGTTAAGAAATTTTTATTTGTCCTTTGGATCTGTAATGTAAGCACATAAAATTACAAGTGGAAGAAACATCATGCCACAAAATTGCATAGAATTTTTACAAAAATGTGAATTATGCCTCTGAAACCATCAATAGATTGAGGAACCGAAAAAATATGTACATGTTAACTGAAATACTTCATCCTACTTGGAAAGCAAATCATCAAGGACTAATCAATCACAGACACTAGTAATACAATGTACAAGAGCAACACTGATTTCAAAGAAAGGCAAGCAATGATGTCCCTTTAGTTATCTTTCAGTGACTGTTTAGCTAATACGTGAGCATTAATGAATGTAATTATGAACATGTTAAATCTAAAACGTCTGGCCTTCAGTAGGACTTTTAAAATTCAGTTGATACTGCCAAAACCAAGCTATTTTCAGTAGTGTAAAGATATCTGAAGTGCACGACCTAGTTTAATATAGACAGCTCTATTCTATACAGCAGAAAGTCCACGATACAGCATTTCCACACATTCAACACGGAACAAGGCAAAATACATAAAAGGCACAAGACTTGCACATCATAAAGACCCCTTTTTTTTTGTTTTATCTTACTCTAGTTCAAGTAATATCAATATTAAATGATATCAGTTTCACTGAAATAGATTGAACAATGCAAGATGTACAGCGTTACACACTACCTTACAGCCGCAGAAAGTGGCACTGTACAGATATAAAAAAACGTGAGTACAGGAAATGGTCAAATACAAACGTACTGTAAAATGACTACAGCTGAGAGTATAATTCATCCAACTGGTATAGTTATGTACTCTGAAATATAAATAAAAGGATAAGTGGGATTTGCCCGAGCTTGAAGACTGTGGTGAAGTCCTGGCTCCGTTGCAATTCAAAGGAGCTAAGATTTGACCGGGAAGCCTGCGCTGTACAACGGTTTCTGTAATGCAATAGTCCTCAGTTGTATTGTGAACACTGCTATCAGTTCATTCTTCTAATAGTTGAGACAATATGTCCTTTTGACTTTATAAAATGCAGCATTACATCTTGACTCTCTACCTTTTCAATGAGTGATTAAGATTGAGTTCAAAGTGCAAAACAAGGAGTAACAGAGGATTCACCTTTCCTAGCATTAAGATGAAAGTCAGATTGTTGAATTTCATGTTCACTAATCTCCTCATCATAAACCAGAATAGTTTAATCCAAAATATGACCTCCAAACAATGTGCAATTTTTCTTTCTACTCTTTCAGTTTAAAAAAGAAACATCAAAATACTGTTTTTTTTTCTAAGATTTGAACTTATACATATACACACACACCATTATTTAACTGGAAACTTAAGCTTGATTTGTATTTTATTGCTTAAATTTAAATAAAATAAGTTACTTTAAAGTACTAAAATCCTGAGGGAATGGAAGTAAAGTAACTTAACTGTTACGATGTATTAAAATGCCTCCCTGTGTCACAAACTGCTTTATCCAAGGGCTTTCCTGATCTTGCAAACATTAATGTGACTGTTACTCCCCAGATGAGCTGTGCTGAGCCCAGTTTGCAGGGTCAAGCCCCTCGATGCTGAGCTGCATCTTTGGACCTAGTTTATCCTTTGCCCTAAAACGCCTCTTTGCACAGCTGAGGGAAAGGCCTTTACCATCATGTATTGGCTTGGGTGCAAATAAGAATCTGTCCCTAATGTCTCCCAATTCCTATTTCTGTTAGTCTGGGAATGCAGAGAATTTCATCACCTTTTCAAATCTCCTGACTTTCACAAAGTGTCTCTGTCGTCTGATAGAAATGTCTCAAAATGTGCTGTTACTTCTCTCATGCATATCATACAGTACACTAACTTTGATTGTTCTTACTTTAAGTAGTCAGTTAAATGGATTAATATACATTTTTAAATAAAAGTGATCAGGTTTTTTATAGTTTGCTTTTACATTTCAGACCTTTGTAAAACTGAACCTCAGTCTTAAAAATAATGGAAGATTCTGTTAAATTTCAAATACTGTAGTCCTAAACATTTTATAATCCTATCAAATTCAGTAAGCTTAAAATATGATACTTAAAATCAATACTTCTGAGTCTGCAAAATATATATCAAATTTATATTCTAAAACTACTTTGATTTACAACACTAACACCACAAAAAAAGAATTTCATGATTCAGTGACTATTTTCTAGCAGGATATCCCAGATGTTAGCTTTCAGAAAGATTCTCTCTACCCATGTATCCCTGAAGCATTTCATTCGGCTAAGAGACCATGCTTACTTCAAAATAGAAACATGCTGCGTGTGTACTGACTGATGTGTGTGCACATATAGCTATGTATATATACACACAAACATATAAGCAATCACACAGTCTAATGAACACAGACGTACACAGACACCAGCAATCCCCAGGCAGAGTTCTTCTCCTTGTTTTCCTCTTGTCCCCACAGTTCCAAGAATTTTCAGCAGCAAATAGATTTCTTTCCATGTGATAAACATCATCTCAAGACAGCAAGCCACCAGTGCTTGCAAAGCTAAAAAGGAGTAAATGTTTCAGTGCAAATGTAAAATGATGATACAGCTGTCAAGGTGCAGTTATAAAGAAGGAAACAAATATGATTAAGTACTGTTACAATATTCTCTAGGATCTGTATTAGTTTGGAGCACTTTGCATTGGCACTTCCAAAGGAAATCTGCACACATTTGTCTCTGTACAATACACTGGTCTTCATTAAACATTCTTAGCAGTGAACATGGCCACAAAATTACCCATTGTAAATTGACCAAAAAAAAAGAGAAAAAAGAAGAGAGGATGGTTAACATATTAATTTTCCCATTACAACTGCACTAAGCTTTAGAATAATAATAAGGTGAAGAATGAGAATGAAGACCTTTGCACAATACTTGTTATAAAATGTTCCTTGTGGGAAATGTGCGCTTGAATGCAGATTCCTCCTGCCCCTCCAGATGCTGCAGCGGGAGCTCACATTGGGATCACAGAGCCGGGCAGCAGCGCACCTCGGTGCACTGTTTCCTGGGCAGTTAAAATGTAGTATCAAACACCTTTTCTGGGTTATCTTCTTCCAATTCCTCTTCACTTTGCAGAGGTTTATGATTTGATTTTCCACTGTCGGATGCCAGGGAAGAGGGGGCAGAACTGTGGTCTCCATCTTCACTGATTTTCCCTTTCATGGCTTCCTGTACAAACTCCAGAATTTCCAAAGGCAGTCTTTTGAATTTGTCTTGGTATTCCTGATCAAGTTCCATCTGCAACTGCAATAAAAAAGACAAGCTGTCTTCAGGTGTATCCAATGCCATCAGTGCTACAGTATGGGACAATACCACACAAGGCAGGGGGGGTTAGTAATACATTTTTGCAGGATTAAACAATATATTCCTTTCTTTTTCACATCAGTGCCACACATCCAATACACCTGTGGATTTCCATGCAGTCATAGCAAAGCTGAAGGAACGTGCTGTCATTTGTGGATAAGGCTGGTTTTGGGTACCATCCTTGGGTACCCAAATCCGTGGATTTAACTGTATTGGTGTCCATACTCCCACTGGCGTTCACAAGACCCAATTCAAGTGCAGTATGGACCACGGACAAGCCTTTCAAAGAGCAAGGCCTTTATTAAGCATCAGGTAGCTAATCACACATTAATCATACCACAAACATTGCTGGGAACAATATCATAACTTTTGCCAGATTTCAAGGGTTGGAGAAACCATTAGGAAAAAGTCAGTTGTCAAAAGGGAGGCAAAGAGGGAGGGAAAAGAAGTTAAATCACATTTCTTAGGGTCAGATCATGGAAAGTTACATTATCTGATTAATGCAGTATGAGTCTTGGACATTACTGGGGAAAAAGTGTCATATCACCAACAGGATGCAAAAGGCATGCAGAAAGAAATCTGGCTATCAGTCTTCAGGAAGCTGTGGGTCCTTTCCCAGTATTTATTTGCAGAGCTTTTGTTTTTAGTGCCCATATTAGGATCTGTACGATCTGTTCTTTAAAACACATCAATGTGTATGAAGGTTTCAGCTGAAGACAAAGCCAATTTTTTCATCGTGACCAATACGAGCACGGCAGGAAGCAGAAGGGGTGAGTTCCAAAGCCAAACCCGCTCCATCCATCCAATCATCCATCCATACATCCACCCACCTTCTTAAAAAGAGGGAGTCAGGTTCTGCTAACTGTAGCTGCAGCAGTTTCACAATAGTTTCTTAGGCAACTGTATTTTGAGTTGTATTTTTTTCCAGGATGCATGAAGGTGCTATGAATTCTGATCCTTCAGCTCTATGCTTGAGTCTGTCCTATCTGGTTTCAAGTCTCCTTCACCCCATTGCAATGGCTCTCAGCAGGTAATACAGATTTTCACTTGAACATTAGGACCTCTGCTAGTCTCACCATCCTTGACCTGTCCACAGCACATGAATTTACTGCTATTCCTCCCTCTGAGCCCTTCCCATCCCATTCCCTACGCTTCTGTCCTGGTTTTCATCCTGCATCTCTGACTTTATTTTTGCGAGGCCTCTTCTCCTTTCTCCTCATGTGCAAGTCAACGTCCTTAGCTCACCTGGTCTAGTTCTACATTCCTTAATTAGACAAATTTTGCAGCTTTTCTTCCTCAAGACCTAGGATCTAGCTTTTTCCTTTTGGCTCCCTGACTTCTTTCTGGCAATTTTCCTGTTGTCCTAGCCTCAGTTTCCCAACTCAGTGTTATAGTACTGATAAACACAGAGTCTGAGGCACAAATATTTCCATTAAATGCACCCTGACACTTCAATATCTGTTTGTATCAACAATCACTACCATAACATCCTCCTTCCATCTGGAACCCTTCTTTTTTTCTTTTCCTGCACTTTCTTTGTTTTCTGGCTTTTTCTTTAGACACAAATTTTTGAGGGATCCTCCTTTTGTCTCCAGTTTGATAACACCTCCTGTATTATCAGGGGAACAGACGCTGATCATCTCTCACTGCCCAGCTCATCACTGGAATCCTGCAGCCCCAGGACTCCCCTCCTGCTGCCCAAGGAACTTCTCAGCCACCGAGTGGCCACATCTGCTGTTGTCCCTGCTTCAGAATGATGGCAGAAAGGCACTCACGAGGTCATATTGCAAACCCAAAGATTATGTTGTAGGCTAAAGGTCTACCATCACAGTGCCATCATGTTTTTGGTTACAGTTCACTAAATACCCTCCCTGCTTCAAAAAACAGGAGGGAGGGAAGGGGAGGTGAGTCCTGTTTATTTATGACAATTCCCCAAAGATGCTGTCACAGTCAGAGGGAGAAGTGTGCCAAACATGGGACCTTGGGTTAATCAGAAACAGCAGCAATAGCAGAGGTAATGTTGGGTTCATGGTTGGACTCCATGATATTAAAGGTCTTTTCTAACCTAAACGATCTCATGATACTACACATGCCAAGTGTCACAGTCTTTCCTTGTTTAGGAACACTTGCAGCTGGGCTCTGAGCTGCTGATGGAGACATGCAGCAGTGTGTGAACACCCCACAAAGCCAGATAAAGTTCCTGCAGGGAGAGGCAGCTCTGCATACAGTATGTTTTATACATCTAGGAATTGTGGGAAAGGATCCGGAACACTGGAAGTCAAAGCTTTATAAAAGAGTATGAGTTTATGCAGAAGTGCCTGAGCCAGCGATGAGCCGCTGCATTTCCCCACCTCATTGTCATACATGGAATTACTGAATTTGCAAATGCTGGGCACCTCAGGCATCAGAGGAACGTAAAATCAAAAGTCAGAGAAGGTCTCTCAGCTCTCAACTTGCTTCAGAACCTTGATTTGCTTAATTAGGCTTAAGAGCAATGGAAATACTTGAAATCCCTCAGAAACTGAACGTTACCTGAATCCAGTGCAACCATAAGCATGTTGTTAGATAGCAATTGTGTCTAATATTCACATTCTAAAGTGCCTCCAGTGGATAATCCTCCCTAAGTCAAGCGTTTAATAGAAATGACATGAATCTGGAGCTACCTCTCTCTCTTCAGTGTCTCCAGAGACAGTCTATATAGATATCTAATCATGAGAAGGTTCAAGTTAGTTGAGAAGGAGCAGACAGCAGACAAGGAGGGTTGATTAAAACTGCATCAGTGTGTAAAAATTAGTTTGCTTTTTGATTTCAAAGGCACTGTCAGTCTTTCCCTTTGCTTGGCCCCAGACAAGCATCTCAGAGCCCATTCCCTGACTCCCAAGCTATCACACGACACTCCAGCTGCAATGAAGAGCACAACAGGTGAGCCTGGGCACAACTGCCCAGCCCCACTGCCAGACCTGACCTTCCTCAGCAAGCCTGGGGCTTGCAAACCCATGGCAGTCTCACAGCGCATCAGTTATGATCCTCCTTAAAGCACCAGCCCTGGCACAACACTGGCAACCAGCTGTGGGTCAAGGTTAAAGAAACAAGTTGCCCTGCTTAAACCAGCTGGTTCAAAAACCCCAGCTGTTTTTATTTTAAAAGCCTGAGTTTTTTATATTAGACAACATTAACCATATTCTGAGGCTTTACAGGGACACACAGCTCATCTGCTAATGGAAAGCTGCTCCCCTAGCAGTTCATCATGTAGGTCTTTTACTTGGCTTGCTGACGGCATGACGAAGTACCATGTCAGTGTATGTGTAAGTAAAATCCTCTTTGCACAACTAGCGTCCCACCAGACTCCAGCCCAGCATGACCTTATGGTTCTGTTTGCTGTCCCTCTCAATTGCCTCCCATCACAAGTCCACCTACCCCCATTTCTCTGTTCACTGGCTACTGAACAAGGTGACCTACACTTGCTCGTAGGATTTTGAAGCCAGACAAGAGGGGGAAATGAGACTGGTGAGTAGACAGGAAGATTGTTATGGAGACCACTGTTCCCATTAACACGACAACCCTTTTCCTTCTGTTCTCTCACTGTTTGCCCTCTTACAGATCCTATGTCCTCTCTTTAACCCCCAACAAAAATGATTTATTAATATCACCTCCATGCAGCTTTAGTATTCCCCAAGGGGTTGGACACTTGATTTCTTGTTCAGGTAAATCATGCTCCCATGTACTTTATTTACAGGCAGTAAAAGACTTTAAATATTTGGAGCCATCATTAAGTGTTTGCAACGCGGTCACTGGGGATGTGAAATGAATGTGATGGCTGTGGCCAGAAGCTCTAAGTCTTGAATATATGCTTCTAGCTAGCTACACTTTAGTTTATTTACCCAACAGGGCTAGTTAAAAACACCAGCAGATATTAACATCAGCTTTACAAAATGGGTAAGTATCAGTATGACCATCCCCCAGTTACAGAAGGAGAGAAATTAAGTTTAGGTAGGGATCAGCTTGGGAGGTGCCATCCTCAGCTGCCTCTAGTTGGAAAGAGCTCTCCTCCACCTTATTTATGTGATCACTTATCAAACCAGACATACACCAACACAGGCTTGCAACAGGCTGCGAACCACTGGGCCACTGAGTTGTCCCACTCAAAATAACAGCAGACATGGTGAGGCTTTGATTGCAGCTGCCCTGCCTTTTTGCTATACCCCACAAGGGTCTATTTCCATAGGGAAGCTGTGCCTGAGAGGCCCTTCGTCTTCAGCCAGTCATTAGGCAGTGTGGGTGACCAAGGGCTCATGCCCCCTTGTGTCCTGGATGAACACCACAGTGTCCTTTGAACCTACAGCCCCTTGGCACAGGGATAGCAATGGAGCAGGGCTTTACATTACTAAGCCCGTGCCTCAGAGCTCCTGGTGGCCAGCCAGCTGCCCAGCTGAGCTGTTGACATTCCCTTTCAATTCCAAGGGCTCCTCGGCATCCTTGGCTACAACCACTTCCCAAAAAGGGTCATCATTCAGAGAAAGGCCTCAGCAACACTTTCTTTGGAATGTGGGAGGCGAACATGAATATGGTCATTCAGCTTAAAGCAAGGAAAATGCATTCAGAAAAGGAAGTGGGAGGTATTATTAAAACTATTTAAAGCATTCATACCTAGCTGTTACTATTAACTACCAAAATAACATAGCATTAAAATAGCCACCACAGTAACTGTGGTCAACAAAGAATTACAGAAGCAGAAGTGCTGGTTTTAGGCTATCCTGACCAAGACCCTGTAGACTTTTGCATATTTTCAAGTGATCTAATGAACTTCTGTTTCTACCAAGAACCAAAATAAAACCATCACATGAGTGACACAGTGTTGCCAACATCAGTTACCAGGAGGACTTGAAGGCAATGGGTGGATGCACAGCACTGCTTCCTTGTGACCTCCTCCTCCTTGCTTTGCCAGCCCAAGGGAAAGGGAAGCTGTGGAGGAAACATGTCGAACCCATCTCCCTTCCTGCCACAGCAACATCTTTGAAGGTGTTAACATGAGCCCTGCTGCTCCTTCCCCTTGTACCTTAGAAGTGGCATATTGGAAGTCAGTAATGAAAGTGTTTTCCAAACAATTTTCCGCTCTCTTCCTTCCATAGAGAGCTTGAGGAGCCTCATGCTTGGTCTACACAGCGGTGAGACCTCAGAGAATCATTCTCCTGATGTCAGATCCCACTCTAGTGGCATTTATCTGGTGCAAATCCAACCCACTTCCACATGGACTGGGATTTGTTCCAGCTCGCATGGTTTGTGGAATACACTTTCAACTCAGAAATAATGGAAGGGTCACTACTTAAAAAGCATCTGAAGAATTGATCTCCGAGCAGAGATGTTTGAAGAAAATCATGTCTGAAACACAACTTGTAACACATTTTGGTGAAAAATTCCAACCAAAATGCAATTTTATTGAATCAAAACCATTAATTGTGGCCATGTTTGTTTTGATGAAGTTCTTCCACTGCAAGAATTTGATATGACTCCAAGTAAACTATTTTAAGCCTCAGATTTTCCATTCCAGTCACAATTTTAAGGCCAGTTTCTTGAGCTTTGTGTTTCTTTCATCTCTCTTCTGAAATCTTTCTTATTTTGCATTATTCATAAATACTCTGTTTCCCTGATCACACTATTTCTTTCCATGAATGATGCAATGAATTATGAATAAAAACCAATCCAAACACCCTGGCTCAACAATCCAGGTAAATAGGCACTCTGAAGACGAAACAGTCTGGTATCTCCACCAGTCTCTGGCATTTCCAACAGCAAACTCTTTATGCTTAAGTTTTCAAAAGCTTTTCACATTTTTTGAGTTCTGATAGCAATTTTAAGTTGCATTATTTCCCCTTGAAGCAGAGGGCAGCAAAATATCAAAACAATGACTTTTTTGGGGGTATTTGGTTAGTGTATTCACTCAGCAGTTGAAATATGATACTGATTTGCATCCGTATTTTGTACCCATCCATGTGGCACTACCCATATGCAGTATAATATTTAATTCCACATACACAGTACCTGCTCTTTTTGTTTTTCTGATGAGAACCTCAACTGCATTCATTTCATCTGTGCAATCTCAGCAGAATGTATTTTGACAAGAAGCAAGTGCTGGTCCCTGCACAGCTGCTAACAAAAGGGGGACTTCAACCTCTACAAGCTATTTCTGTTGAGCATAGCTCCCATTTTCCTTTTCAGATGTCATTGTGAATGTTTATTTTGTTAACGCCACCAACACTGATCTTTTCACTGGCCAGGGAATGCATATTGCAACAGCAATACTGGTCTGAGATTGTGTTCCCTTTCTCACTCCTCCCCTGTTGCTCTAAATCTGCTAAAGCTCCAAATAGTTATTTTTCTTCCTGCAAATGTTTGACCCAAGTGCCTAAAGATAATTTTGAATAGAGGATTTGGGGCTTTTAAGACTGCATCAGACAACAAATATGCATAATGTCAGCGACCTCAATTTAGCTTCCAAAATAGCACATGGAGGACTCCCAGATTAAGGGTACAGAGAACAAGCAAGCTGCTGTTCTGCTGCTTTTAATTTTCAGAGCTTACTTAATTAGAAAGCCATTCTGGAGGGATACGGCATTAAAAGACATATGAGTAGCAGGAATTGTTACAAGCAGATGGAGGCTCAATAACAGGGAGAGTGAAATTGAGGAACAGAGCTCAGGGATCAAGTGATTTATAGGCAGCAATTTTTGTTTAATTGGAAACAGTAGGAGCTTCTTATTAAGGACCACGTTATTCTTTCCACTAAACAGATCTCTGATGGTAAGGCAAAGGAGAAACCATGGCTTAGTTGTCCTCACGCCTCATGGTGCACCCTTTGCAGCACTCGGGGTGACTTCAGGTAAGGACAGTGGGTTTGAGCAGACCCAGGACTCCCCTGCAGGACCTTTCCATAACAGATATAGCCACCTCCTCCAGCTGGAAGAATGGCCCGAAGAAGGTAGCTGGGAAATGCAGTTTCTTGGGAAGCTGTTTATCCAGGCCTGGGAAAGGGGTTAACAACTCTACATGTGCAGAGAACACTTAAATGTTATCTTTTTCTCCCAGTGACTGCAAGCAAGTGCATAAAGAGACATGCTAGCATGCTAACATCTTAACATAGCTACTCAAGGACAATATAGTTAAACAGGAAACAAAACTATTCAGGTAGCTGAGGTTTTATCTCAAAAGATGCTGAATTATGGAATCATTAAAGGAAACCGAAGGGTACTCAGTATCACAAATGGTACAAGCAACAGCACTGCACTAGGTGAATGACAGCTGGCCTGGGAAATGTCTTTACACTGACAGGAAAGCTCCCATTAATGATTCCTGTCCCCAGACAAGGACATCTCAGTCTCGCTACTTTTCAGACCATGAGAAACACAAGGGACACCAATTTTGGGACTTTCTGACAGCCCCACACTCTATCTCCCAAATGAAGCTCTCCTAGTCCTTTGTACAAGGTCTAACACACCAACCGGATCTTCCCATCCTGCAAGGCCTCCATTCCAGAGACTGGGAATAGCTTGCTCAGGAGTAGCTGTATTTTTCACTGATCCACTACTGCCACCTTTGCCTTCCCATGTGTCAAGAGGTTGCCCAGTCCAGGTACAGTCCTTCAGAACCTGTCCCAAGATGGGCATGAAAAAACTCACTTTAACACCCGAAGCATGTCACAAACCAAGGTGTCTAGAAACTGTATCCTGTTTCATCTTCCCGTATTCATATACTCCCCCCTTCAGCTTCCCCTGTTATCTTCCATGTTTCATCTTGTCTCTTCCTATTAAAGCAAAGGCGATTTGATGTGCCTCCCTAATGTACAAGTCCCCATGTAAATGAATTCTTTAATATCTGCTGTCTCAAGGCATCAGACTGTAACCTGAGGGCCTTCATCAATCTGTGTTTCCACCTTTATTAACTGCAACCTCAATTAAACCGATGGGACCTGGGCTCATAGGGGTTAACACTCTCATCAAGAAACTCGTATCTTCTTTCTGGATAGTAAACCAACATCTATTCCAAGAGCTAATTAAAACAACATTTGAGTGATGAGATGCCCATCAGTGTTACCCAGGTTACACATGTATTATATATGCATATGCCTGTACTGTACCTCTGCTGAGAAGTTTTGAGTTAGAGAAGCTCCTTACAGCAAAAGCATAAACTGGTGATCATTCCCTACTGACAGTTGTATTATCAGTAGTAATTTCAGATCTCTTGCATCTTCTTTAAGGAGAGAGCTCTTACTGAATGCTGTGGGAGGACTTTCTTCACAATTGCTTTTGTTTCCCATTTCTTCATCAGTACAGCAGTTTATTCTCATGCAAAGCCCTGCACTATGCCTTGTAAGCTGTATACTTGGAATCATTCTTCTTTTCTGGTGACTATTTTGTGTAATTGTTTCCTTTTGTGGATAAAATGCTTTCTTAGGCTGTCAAGTGGTTTTTTGTAGGCTCCATAAATACGTGACCTATGCCTCTCAGGATGCATATGAATAAAGATAATTTGGGCTAGTCTGAATGGGGAAAAAAATCCCCTTTCTACGCATGTGTATCACATTTTAAGGCTAATTCTGCTCTTTTTTATTATCACTGCAGTAAGTTAGCTTCACTGCAAGTAAAAGAGAATCTGCTCAGTTTCAGTGCAATAAATCCAAAGATGAAGTCTCATCTATCATCAGAATCTTGGGGCAGATCCAGGGTAAATGACTCTGGTGACACAGCTCAAATAGAGCTTCTTAACTGATCCTTTTATAAAGTACTGCCCATATTTTGGATACTGTCTTCAAAACAAACAACATAAAACCCCGCAGAGCATCCACTGCCTTCTAACAAGTCATTTTTTTCCCACTTCCATGGAAAGGCCCCCTGTGAACAAGCAGCTGAGTGTCCAACAGCACAGATCTTGGAGGAGTAGCAGTGTTGTAATTCTCAGCTCAAGAGGTCATAACAGCCCCTTGGAAGCTCCTTTTAAATGACATCTTGGGGTTATACAGCAACAATATATTCCAGAAATGCTTCAAATTCCGGATGGACCAGAGGACATGGGACTCTGAGAGCTGCACAGCACCATGGCAGTGAGCAGGATGTCTCCAGGGGTGCCTGAAATCTATGGGGTTGCTTTATGCATAATGTACTTTGCCTAAAAGTGTTGCTGTCCCACAGAGTGAGAGATTCTGGCTCTATTTAAAAGAGGGGAGAGACAGGAAAAGAAATCTTCAGGTGCTCAAGGCCTCCTGTGTGACGGCTCAGGAGCTGATGAAGTACACATCTGAAAAACGTGGTGAAATGCACACCACAGCTTTTGGATGCTTGCCTAAGCTGAAGTCTGAATACAGCTCAACAAAGTGCTTGTCAGTCTCTCACATCCACCTTGCTAACAGATAATTATAGTGTTACCTGTGCCTGACTCTTGGCAGGACATCTCTAACAGGTACCATCACAAAATTCCTTCCGAGCACAGAGATTTCTTCTCAAACACAGCAATGAAAAGGAAATAAATAATCTTTTTCTCTTTTTCTAGTGGCATCACTGTGCTGCTCAGTGGAAAAGGAACACAGTCATCCTATGATTAAGTCTGGCACCTCCTTTACTGTGACACCCTGCTCTGCCTTTCTTACTCAGCCCAGCCTTTCAAGCCTGTTTTGAGTATTAAGAGCTCCTAACGTACATTGAGGTCTGTGTATCTTGAGAGGGCCTGTTCCTTAAGGTGCATGCTCACTGTAATTGCCATGTCATCGATAACTGTCACAGAACTGCATGGAGGTTTAGAAGCTGTCATCAGTTCAAACAATAATCAGGCTGCACTTTGAAGTTTACCTTGCACTGACTATAGCTCTTCACATCAGAAAGCCTCTGTGGGATGGCTCCTCACTGAAAAGTCTGCTTGGAAAATTACTGAGCAGTCAGCCCTTGTGTTAATATCCTGTTAAAAATGAATGGTTCTAGACTAGAAAGCAAGCACGCTCTGAATAAAGATCAAAGCCCTGGAAGTTGCTTTGAAAATCTTTTCAAGTAGTTGCAGTCCTGTAATCCCTTGTAACAACGAAGGCTATTCCAAAATATTTCCCAACTCATTAACAACAGGAGCCTGGCTTCCTCTTTACTATTAGCAGAGATGGGCATTGACTTTCCCCAAACGTGAGCCAGTGTAGTCACTGATCCATTATTTTCTAACATAACAAGCTAATAACAAAAATCAGAGCCTGGCACAAGTTTAACAGCAGAGACGGAGCTTCTGTCCCTCATTTTCCATCTTCCAGAAATGATTTTCCATTTTCCAGTGGTTTAGCCTGTGTACTTTCAAGCGTCAGGAAAGTTTTGAGGCTGAGTTTAATAATGACAAAAAGTTGGGACTCGATTCAAATTTATGTATTGATGTATATTATGTAATGAAGACCAAATGGAGATGTATCATAGCTACTAAGGATACACAGCTTAAAACTGTTTATGGCTGCTCTGTGTTTATATATTACTATTATATTCCCATCTCTCTATTTCCACCATTATTTCATCCATATATCCACCGCTTCTCATTGCTTTATATTTCACAGCACACCGGGGTTTTTTTGGACTCGAGAAGCAAAATCAGTGTGGAATTCTAACTACAACTCCTAAAAACTTTATAGCTCAATGAAAGAGCAGCACTGCCTAGAGGTCCAACCTCCTTAAAAACAGCCTCAGGGCTTTTACTTCCCGGTACTACAATGAACTTAAAAGGCAAAAACACTCCTTTTCTTGCCTGTATAGCTATTACTGGATTAAGCAGTACTATGCAATGGGAGGTTAATGGAGCCATCCTCATGATTAAGTCCAAGGGATTAATATGTCAGTTCAGCTGCGTTTTATTTAAACATTTTTCCTAAGGTCATATTTAACACTGACTACTGCAAACTCAAGCAACTCTCTAATTGCCCATGAAGTTCAAATGAACCATGCAGAAAACTCCACTGCAGTCATGTTCGGCAAGCATCCTGCAATGCAAAAATTGACATATAAGGTAACTTCATAAAGCTGGATAAACAAGACAAAGCCCGTCCCACTGCTGTGCTTGAACTCATGCCCGTTAAAGGCCATATCTGAAGTTCACTTAAGCCTACAAGAAGACACTGATTGACTTTGATGGGGTTTGGATCTACTGCAACCACGTAAGTGTAGGCACAAAACACTCAGGTCAAATGAAGGAACCACTGGCACAAAATGGCATGAGGTGCATCCTCCTTGCCCAACAGAGATCTGAAGGAAATCTGACTCACAAAGGTGAGGTGCAAAAGCTGCATTTCAGAGGTTGCAACTGTCTTGTCTTAGCAATTTAAGGAAACTGCAAAGCATGAAAGTCTAGGAAACAGGACCAGGCTGCTGCTTAAAATCCCAGCCTGCTTCAACAGGCAGGCTGAGATCACAAATTCCAAGATGCCATTTTTGCATCCAGACCTGCCCACCTTTCTCTCTTTGTATACAACCTGACCTCGGCTTCTGCTGAGCGGTTGAGGTCCACAAAGAAGGGAAACCACTGAAGGTGTTTTGCCCTCTTACTGCTTATTATAGGTGAAGGACTACCACCCTGATCATGTTGCAGCCTAACCAGCCAGAACAGATCCGAGTGCAGCTCTACTCAAGTGTAGTGGGATACATTCAGTGAGCTACGGTGACAGGAAATGTGTGTGTCACAGTGCTTGCAACTATGGTATGCTTTTCATCTTGCTGTGTAGTTGAACATCTTAATACCCTCTTTTAATGATATTGCCAAGAATACAGTTGAATTTTGTGGCCAGACCTTCCTGTTGCCAGGAAAAGGGATATACAAATTCCCTAGAAGCCAGCAGAGACAGGAAAATAAGAGATACTACAACTTAAAACTACATAGAAAATCAGTTCCTTTGGTACCGCCCTTCCTCACTGATCTCAGTGGGTCACACTGGGGTCTCATCCAGATCTCAAACCTACCACAGGAAGATGGAACTTTTCTGTTGACACCAGTGTGTGCTGGATGTGGTCCTTGGCTTCCCTCCTTCTGAAGTTAATACAGTTCACCAAAGTCTAGTTCACCAGAGGGTCAACCCTGAACAGAGATGAATCTGACAGAACTTCCCTAAGTCCTTTGCTTTTCTTTCCACTGAGAGTCATGCCATCAGAATGTATAACATGATCTCCTTAGAGCTTCAATTTGTTTTTAATCTGATTTCATTTCTGTGTATCGCTATTGGTAGCCTCTATCTTGCAAAAGTTTTGTACTGCGTAAAACCTTATTTAAGGGGGAAAAAAAATTGGCAGCAGAACAGAACCTCTTCTCATGATAAGAATTTATCTTTTTAATGCTCTATCGAGTTTTAGTATTACTTTGGTACTTGACATCCTCCAAAAGCATTAAAGAATTCTTCAGAGGTCTTACAACTTTACAGTGTCTTCTCTGATGCCAATTCTGATAACAATCTAACTGAAGATAAGTTTAATGAACACTAGAAAAATAAAGGCCTTTCATAAGTGATCAAGTTATTTGAAGAAGCAGAAGACTATTTTAAAAACATTGGTCGCTTGGTTTACAGCTCTGTTTAAGGCACATGTTTGTTGAGGATAACAGAAATATATCTTGAATTTTGGGACTATTCCAACTGATGGCAGACAAGTATCAGAAATGAATAAGATTATATGACTGATAAGCTTATTATGACTATAAAATGTCATCTTTTCCCCAACATATGGAAATGTATTTAGGACTATAGGAATACAGACAGGCGTTAGATTTCATGATGGTAAGTCATCTGCTACTCTATGTAACAGTAAAAGGATTATTCTGAGTTAGTTACAGAAGTTATTCCTAAGAATTTCTTATCACTCATGTTATTTAAACTCTCTTACACATCAATTAGTTTGAAATAATAAGTCTTTAGGCTATCCATTAATTGCAGCACTGTAGACAGGATCTGTATTTAAAATTATGCAATGAAAATTAAGCCGAAGCACCAAGCTGTCTTGGCTAACAAGAAAGGTTTCCTCAGCCCTTCGGATAAAGGAGGAGAGATAATGGGGGCACTGAATTCACAGGAGAACTCTTTCTCAGTTTACTGTTCTGTCTTGTCACACGTTAACACAGACTACCAAAGCCACGAGCCATTACCCACGTGTTTCACCTGCATTTTCAGTGCCTTCATTTTCTGATCAAACAGTATGAACAAAATAGTGACTAATGCAAAGGAAGGACAGCAACACAGCTAACCTGAAGGAGAACTGATCAAGAGATTCTGCAACAGCACCATTTACAAATACAATGTAAATGTGAATGGGAAATTGAAATAGTTTAGTTACTGTTTTAGAAGTTAGAGGAGGCTGGTTGCAGAGGAACATCTGCTGTATACATCAGAAGAGCCCATTTTTAGTTTCCCCTGTCTGCCGTTATAGCTCGAGCCTCTCAAAGAAGTCTTTAACCCCCTCTTTTTAAGTCTCACTCTGCAGAACAGATCTTAGGACAACTGAATTTCTCGTCATATTTTGCTTCACTGAGACACTGAAACTATGATTGGGCATTTGTACCATTAGAGCTGGTTGATGATGGCACCTTGTCAGAGGTACGTGGCACAGGCTGCCACATGAGTCAGAGCTGCTGCTCCAGCCACTGTCCTCAGTGCAGCCATTAGTTGATAGGGTTTTTTTTCCCAAACCCTCTATACCTGCAGCATGAATAAGAAGTCAAAGATAACATTCAGCTGATTCAACCACATCTCGGGAATGCTGTCTTCCTGCCATGGGAATTAGGAAAAAAAGCAACTGAAATACTGTGTGTTGAAAAGTGTGCCTGAAGGGAGTAATCATACCTGAGAGTGATACTGCTTTAAAGTCAAACTGCAGCAGCTTGCTCTCTGCCGGTGTTCTCTGCATTCTACACCAGCAGTTACAGGGCTGTTCCACCTTTGTGTCCTGTATCCTGTGCTTACTCGTACTTTTAAATAAGAAAAGGCAGTCAGCTTTCTGTGTGATGCAGCTCGTTTTACCCTCAGACACTTGCAGTTCACAATTCCCTGCACAAAGATATCCCCTTGAACATTCAGCCTAGCCACTGAGATTTCCTAATGTCAGCATCCTGCTCTTATAAAAAACCATCCTCAATTGTATGCATGTTTATTAAAAAAGTGCTCTTCCTAATGTTAATAAATGGTTATAAGAGGGAAGTGAGGCTGAATCCTGAGTAGTCCTCTTATGACATGTCTGTGCCCTCATGGGTACAAACACAAAAAGGGGAAAAGGGGAAGGCACCTGGTTTTTAAGGAAATCAAAATAATGACTTCAATGGCATAAACAGGTTGTGTATGAAAACTCATGTTACTGTAATATTCACACAAAAGACGGTTTGTTGAGGGAGGACAGCTACAAAGAAGGTCTCTGGTGAGATATTTATCAAAGACCTTCTGTTTTTTTCTGATCTCCAGCATATTGGAGGAGAGGGACCTGCTGAAAGTCTCTGGGCAATGACAGAATTGAACATGACAATGGATATTGTCGTGGTGGATACCTACAACAGATGCTTACACCAGGAAGATGGGTTGGTGAAGTTACTTGAACAGAAAACTTTTAGATAGAGCAGAGCACTTGAGCCTTTTAGCAGGCAACACTCCTATTTACAATATGTACTCTCTGCTTTACAGGTGATTGGATGGGAAAAGACACCCCTATTGCATATAAAATCTGGACCTGTGGGCAGGCTTATTGCTCTTTCACACTATATTCCTGCAGCAGCCAATAGAGAGGATGTAAAATCCTCAAACATGGTTTATATCCCTCAACTAAATCTGCTTACGAGGGAGTCACAACCATTAAAGTGCAGCTGACCTTACAAGAAATAAACCCCAGTCTTAAAAAATCACTTAAAAAATAAAATAGCTGAGTAATAATTTAAAAATGGAATTAATTTCAATCAATTAGTATTTTCAAGTGGGAACTGCAGTGGTGTCTGAATACAAATGGAAACGAAGGGTACTCAGGGCCAAGAGGAGATGCTAACACGGACATGGAATTGGGGAGAAACTACTGCAAAATTTGTTCCATTATGTGCCATGCAGAGCGTGAGCTCCTGCTTGGAATTACAACAATACCCTGAGAAAAAGGCTGACAGTGACTTATCGTTCCCAGGAGCTTCTACAATTTCCATGCTACTTAGCATTACAGGCTCATATATCTATCACACCTTAACTTGAGCAGCACCCAAGCTATGTGGCAGAAGGTCTGTTACTAAAAGAACAGGGAAGGATTTAATTGCCACCAAGGCCATCAATCCTACCAGGAATCTCTGCTTTGAAAACTGAACCTGCAGAATTTTCAGCAGTTGGGAGCATTTTAAGTGTGGAAATTCCACCCTGAAATCTCACTGACCTATATAATGCCCCACAATAAAACTGATCCAAACAGACACTTCTAAATATACTCATATAAATAATCTCAAGACCACAGATAAGCTAATGCATACACTCATAGTTTCTAGAAATACTAACCTTCAGCATCAGCAGGTTGTGAATTAATTTGCCCTGAGAGCTCCACGTTGTATGTTTTATTCAGGCATTAACACCTACTTTGTGAAAATAAAGCTGTCAGAATGTGAGCTACCACATGCACTATCATTCCCACAGGCCACTCAGTAATTAAACAAGGAGGCTGACATTGCACTGTGCAGAATTCTGGTTGCAGAGAACAGCTATCAAAAGTTACAACACTCCAGGTTTAAGTAAAATGCCAGCTTGATTCACACAGCACCTGTATGTGGCTGAAGCCCCACTGAACAACTCCACCATGCACTTATGTGTTCCTTCGAGACACAGCTTACAGGATGAGGAAAGTGCAGTGGTAGCTTTTAGGTCCTACTTTTAGAGCTCTTATGAGCCACCCCTACCCAGCCAAAACGTCCCAGTGGGAAAGCCATTTTGCATGGAATAAAAACAGCTGCATGTTCAGAGCAGGCTTGTAAATCTACATTCTCTTCTTCTGTCTCAAGAATTTTATCTCAGATTTGTGCTGTTGACAAACATAACAGTTAACTAAATGGAAGATTTAGATGATGACTAACAATCAGTCACCAGTGGATTCAGACGGTTTCTGAATGAAGATTTAGGTAATTTCTCTAGCTTTTTGCACAGCTATTATCATGGCTTAGAAGGATTATATGCCTCTCCTGCACAGAAATGTTCTCTAAGGTCATTAGCTTTGTTCAGTCTAAAGTCAGGGGTTTCTCACACAGGAGGGACAGCTGAGATACTCCTTTTACACAGCCTGCTCTCCTTGTATCTAGGTACTTCAAAGCACTTAAAGTGTCTTGTCCTGTGGATGTAGCAGTGAGAGCTTAGGGCAGAAAGGGAAGAAAAAGAAGTTGCCTCTCATCATTCTCATATTTGCTCTAGAGCAAGGTAAACCTCAGGGCAGTAGATTCCTTCACCCCAGTTTCGAGCTCCCTGCATACTCAGTACTAATCCATTTTGATTCCCAGGATTCCCAGGGAGGGCACACTGAATGGCCACCATGCATAGCTTCTTCTAATACCATTCCCTTTACACAGCCTATTAGGGCAAAGTCCTGAGAGCAGGAGAAAGCAAGGGAAAGACTAACTCCAGTGGTGTCATAAGTGGTTACATGATGCCTGCCACAGGAGGCTCTTCTCTGAGGCCTGATTTCCTTCTACCTGTGCAGGAGCAATTGGATTTGCCCAGGTCTGCACCATCCTCCCAGGATATCCTAATTTGCCCCAGGCAGGTGATACGATATTGGCTGTTTGAAATGCGATGTGTGATGAGAACAGCGGTAGAACAAGTACTTCTGATCTTTCAAATGTTCACTGAGTTGTTTCAAGGCAGCTCAGCTCTAATCTTGCTTTTCAGGAAAGGAAGACAGAACATCCCTCAGGAAGAGAAATCAATATTCTCGTGGCACTTAAACAACAAAGAAATCCCAGTTCCCTAGCAAGCAATTGCCAATTCAATTTTGCCATCTTCAGCAAGTCACTCTTTTGAATACTGTCAAGGTGCCAACATACTCATCCTTTCTTTTGTCACACCTACTTTGCTCAGGAAATATACACTTATAGTTGCCTTGCCTGTGTCCAAGAGGAAAACAGCATTAATGAAATCAAGGCCTCTCCTAGCAGTTTTACTCTCTAACCTCACCACAATGAGAGAACTAAACAATATTAAGAACTGTGTTATTTTAACACTTGTTTGAATAAATGTTTGCAACAATAAAAACATTTCAATAAACCATAAGCATGCAATGATATGTATAGATACATGAAGAATATGTTGGTGTCCATGTAGGCAGAAGACAGGTGATTCACAGTGAAAAAGCCTGACAAATCAAGTTATAGTCACACTTCATAGATCAAACTTAGCATTTGCCTTTCAGTATAGAAGACAATCTGTGTTGTGCAAGGCACAGGTAAACATACAAGACTTGGTTCCTTCTTTCTTGCCGGTACATGTCCATAGAAGTACACAAGAAGTATTTAACAACCAAACAGAAAACCTGATACAGGCTGATAAAACAACTCTGGGGAAAGCCCAAGGAACCAACCATGGTGATGGCAGCCAGGGAGCAGAACAGCACTCACAGCCAACGTGTGCCTCACCACTGCTGAAGGTGCATTGCTGCTGACTGGAAGGGGAATAGTCCCCAGAACTGAGCCATTAGAATCATAGAATAGTTTGGGTTGGAAGGGACCTTCAAAGGTCATCTAGTCCAACCCCCACCCCTGCAATAAGTAGGGACATCTTCAAATCAATTTTAGGAAGGACTATGTATTACAGAACAACTACTTAGACCTTGTGTGGGGTGGTGAAAAGCCACAGAAGGATGTTCTGCAGCAAGGAGGAGCTGCAGCTCTCTTGGGAAGGCTCCTTCTACTCCTGCACACGTGTGAGTTGAACCCGAGGACACTGAAAAGCAAACTCTGCCTGCCTGGCAGTTAATGAAAATCCTCTGCATCCAGGTAACTGCAGCAGAAAGGCAGGATCTGTTACCAGATACCATCCTCACTGGGAAGCCACGGCGGTTATCTCCTCAGAGACAAGCAAAGCATATCAAAGCATTCCAGAAGAAAGCAGAAGGTGAAATATTAAATTAAAATACAAAGCAAGCAGGATTCACTGATTCAGTGAGAAAGGTGTGTGGATTATTGCTACCCCCTTGACAGTGAAAGCTCAAGACCTCCTGGCATGACTATATTTATAGGAGGTTCCAGGATGTTTGCTTATACATAATCATGTCTCCTGATAGCAGAGATACCTCTGAAATAATACTTCATTTTATCAGCATGTTCTAATCATCAGCCCTTCCATAAAGCAACAAAACCCCCTCTTTTATTCCAGTCTGCTTTCGTCTTTCTTCCAGGCTTTGCCTGCCTTTCCCCAGTTGTCTATTCCCTTCTTCCTCCCTAGAAACCTCACTCTCTTACCTTTAAATCTCCCCCTTTAGGCTTCACTAATCCTGTGTTACTGATTCACATTCATAAATTCTTTCTCTTTGTCCCCCAGTTTTTCCTCCTGCTCTGATGCCCTGGTTAAACCTTTCTTTATCCCATACTCTGGTATTCCAGATGACAAATCCTTAATTTATCCGCTTGCTCATCTTAATCTTCAGAAGTACCCAGAATTCCTACTTTCCACACCTTTCCCCCTCTCATACCTCTACATTGAGATGCTCTCAACTCCTACCCCTGCATCCTCCCCCTGCATCAATCTTCTTTACCTCTTCAGAGAGACATTTCATAGTGCCTGGTTGTCTGATCTGGGAGTACTGCAGCTACTGTGAGCAGAGAACAGAGGATATTCTGATGACCCCAAGGGCTGTGGAAAGAAAGCTTTGTATAATCATGCTGTTACACACAGCCCCTGACCGCTGCACTGAGGTGGGGCAAAAGCAGCAATAAATAAAACAGGCAGGGAGACAATGGGGTGCAGTATGGTTTGAAGAAGCCACAAATTGCTTTTACGGTATAAAAGGGATGTAATGGTCAGTGGCAGCACATGTTATGCAGCTAGCAGATAATAATCAGGGCTAGAATTGCTCCAAGATTTCAGAAGAACCACCAGGCAGTAAATTGTGGATGCTCCTGACTTAGTTTTGACATGTAAAATGAAAACAACATTAGCATTACTAGATAAAAAGGGGAACGTTTCACTCACTTTCACTATAGTCTCATATTCCATTTCTACTTCTGTTTTTCCTCTACTTCTTGTTCTTCTATGCTCTTTAAAACAAAACCAAGGATCATTTCAATTTGATGTGATTAACAGTTACTCTAAGCTGAAATGACATAATTCTGTGCATTACAGTAAAATAACATCTCTTTAATCTATGCACTCAATGAAAAACAAAAGATTACTTCATGCTTCTGTGTGCTGGCTCATTAATATTTGACTTGGTACACGTTAGGCAGAGAAACCAGGCTATTTATCACAACCTCTCACTCCATACTAAAAGAGGACAGTATTTCAGCTGTGGTACGTGGGAGATCCGGGATTAGTTGAAGTTGCAGCTTACACACATCACAAGAAGTGTCACTTTTTTCTGAGAGGGGGAAAGCAGCATGTCTCTGAAGGCAAAAATGAGGATCGGCCATGCCACTTGAAGTACATGCTTGAAGAAATACCTCTGGCCGTTGCAGCAGGAAGGTTTTAGACTGCAATAATGCCTAGTCCCATGAACTCAGTGCAGTTTGGATGGAAAACCTTCAAGGACATCACCAGGTGCTTACAGGAGTGGTGCTGCTCCTTCACCATTCAGCCTATTCCCTTTGAATCAGTGCTGCATGAGTGCCTGAGCAGGACACGGTGTGGGACACGCTGCTCTTGGAGATGTCACTACTGTTCACTCGCCTTCATCCTGAGTTGGTGCTCATCTCTGGAGCTGAAACTTCCATTTGATGCTTCAAAAGAGCAGCAGGATGGTCACACTGTCGCATCTACCAAGCAGACCCTGGTGTGCTACAGGCAGCTACGTGCTTCTCGGGGCTGACTCGCTGGGGTAGCTGTGCTTTGTCATGCAACACTCAGAACACCCTCAAGTTAAACTCTCTCTCTTGATGAGGTCTAAGGTCTGGATTGGAGAAGTCCTGAAGGTAATCCAGCAGCAACCAAAAGGGCCCAAGTGTTTTAGTTTGTGCAGTTACTAGAAGATGGCAATAAAATTATAGCTGGGAACTGAAATTAAATGGGTGACCTTTTGGTTCATGCCAAATGCAGCCTTTAAACAACATTGTCATGCCATTTTCAAGTGGCTGCAGCATTCTCTGTTAAGTTATTGTGGTTACTCTTAAATAAGTGTTATTTCAGTATTAAGTGATTTACTGCTTCACATGCATACTAATTGCATGAATATACAGCTGAACTTGGTTCTGTATGTACAAGTCAAATCACAGCTCTTTCATGGTTCAGTTGGTGCCACTAAAATCTTGACATTTCCCACATCATATACTTTATACTCTACCACAGATTCAAGGCATTTGTATTTACATTGTCCAGGAGTAAGAGCTGTAATGGCATCCAAAGTAATATGGTGATACTAGGTGAGAGTCATGGAATAATTGCATGCAAGTTCACTGAGGTCAACTGGTTTTTATCTTAGTTGTCAGGTTTGTTACAAATGAAATTGAAAACTGAAACCTTTAAAAAGAAATAGAAACAGACAATAGCACAAAATAAAGTTTCTCATTTAATATTTAAAGATTAAAATAGCTTCAGAACTGAAGTAGGACTTTTACAATTTGTTACAAAACATTTCCTCTCAAGGCATATTCTTAAAGTGAATATAATGATTGAGTCACTTCCTTGGTAGTCGGTGAAGAGGCAGAACAATATGTTTGAGCACTGTGTCCTCATTTTACTTTCATGCAGATTCATAACTGCCTTCTAATTGACTCACAATGGCAGGCAAAAAGTACAATTAGCTAACAGCGTGGCTGGATTTGATTGAAATCCTGTGTAAGGGAACTCGTGCCACCTTCTTACATTGTGTTACAACAAATAAATGAAACCTTTTTCTTTATTTTCTCCTTGAACTCTTTCTCACCTTGGTAGCAGTGGGCTGTAAAGCTACTGCATTAACACCGACACACATGGTGTTGTAATATACACGTTGGGTATACAGTGGTCAGGAAATGGGTGCCAGTGACTGTGGTAGCTTGCACCATTTTGACATGCAAAATTAAGCTAAAATATTAGCTGAGGAAGCAGAAGGTGACTGTAGCAGAAAAAATGTAGCAGCAAGAAGGTGAAATGTAAAGTGAGTTAAGAAAGCTACTTTGTTTTGCATAGTTCCTTATCACTTCTGATGCGCTTCATTTTTACATCCCTTTGATCTATAGACTTCACTGGTTTTGTGCTCCCGCTGACAGACAAATCAGGTTAAGTGCCTTCCCTAAACTGGTGATTTTAACAAAATCACATATATGTTTTCAGCACACAGTTTGTTACTGTGCATACTGGCCTAGTTAGTTCAATGAGCCGTGTAACTACTGAAGGCAGGTTAAGATTTGATTAGAAATCCCCTTAAAACCAGTCCTGCAAAACACTACAAAGCATCCTCTTGATAAATTCCTTAGTTTATGCAACATTATTACTTTTCCTTACTTGTGGCGCTGGTTTTAGCCAGCCTCCCAGTTAAAAGACACATCTGGGTTTGCAAATATGTGTCTACTTTGCATGCAGGTGAATGCAGGTATGTGTTGGCTTGTGCTCACACGCCAGGATTTGGGTGTGCAGAATAGGCACCCATTTGCCAATAGGCAGATTTTACCTACCTGGAGGATGAACATCAGGCTCCAAACAAGTAAACATTAAAAAAGAAAGCAGCACCCAAAAATGGTAATAAAAAACCTAATCTACTTAATCCAACTGAGAACTTCCCCTTTGGTTATTTATCAAAACACAGTCCACTGAAAGTAACAGAGATATCTGGATAGCATGAATTCCACAGTGACAGGAAATAATAAGGTTATGAGATACAACTACCCAGCTGTAAGTAGGGTAACACCACTCAAAACCTGTATTGTTTATAAAGCTTTTAACAATATAGTCTGTGCACTTGCACCATTAGGATACTCTGATCCAAATGATATAAGTGTAGCAGACATATATTGTATGTTAAGCACACATATTTACCACAGGGGTGCTCACTAGTTTGGGAGCTCCAGCCACTGTCTTGCAGCATAAGGGAGAGAAACACAGGGATTAAAACAAACACCAAATTTCAAGCTCTTTTCTATCCTTCACAGTTACCTGCTCTTCAAAAGCAACTTCAAGCAACTTCTTGATTTAATGTGAGAAGTATCTTGCTGTATGCACAAACATTCCATTAAGCTCTTAGTGAAATCTCTAATGCATAGATAATACAACACAGAACACATGTATAATTTCCCAAACCATAACTAAGCAGCCAAATACTGATTGCTTTTATTAGTGCTGAGACAACATTTTAGAGAAGACACACATGGGAACCGGACTGCAAAAAGACACTAATGATGGGGAAGTGCTAAAACACTATCTGCTGTTCAGAGTCACTGTCTACCTTGTGCTGGTTTCCCAGCAGTTTTCCGGAGACATCAGACAGTCCAGAAATCAATCCAGTGCAAGCTTAAGCTTTTAAAATATTGAAGTTGAATATGTTCTGGTTTATCTGATGATCCTGAATGTGCCCTCACTTGTGCAAAGGGCAAACAAGGCTTCACTTTCTGTGTCCGGTTTCTAAGCTATCATGAAAAACTCTGTTGTGTTCTCATTTACTGTGATGATAAAGAACCACTGCCACAATCAGTCCAGATTTATATTCTTGCTAGTGCATAGAAATGTGGCACAGAATCTTGTCATCCGCTACAATAAATTGTGCTGACCTCACACTTCCAATCAAATGTTGTTAATATAACTACTCTTTACAGTTATCCTTTATGAACCCTTAAAAATACAATGAAGAAAAGTGTATTGTACTGGGAAAAAGAAAAAGGGAATACTGCTAATCCACAAGAGCTGCCTCACAGCACATCATTTAGTTCTCTTACTAATACACATCTCTCCCAGTTATTTAGCAACTTGTGTTGCTGTTGGCTCTGCCTTTGGCACACACTCACAGCACAAAATGACCACGTTTAAGAAAGAAGAAAAGATTTGAAAGAGCAGTTTGAGGAGAACTGGAAAAGTTTTAAGCAATGGTGCAACCCAAGTGACTTAAGATTTGTAGACATGAAACACTCATGCCTACCTCCTTCTCTTTCTGTTCTATACTGCTCTTACCAAGGCTTCAGCTAGCTAAAGGATTCTTCACTGGTGGAAACTGAGGGGACATATTTCTGCTGAAATTTTGGCCAGCTAAGAAGCAAGCAGTGCTCTCTGGCCACTAAACTGGGGCAAAACCCCAAGCCATCTAGAAAACAGCATATACTGTCCATTATTTAATCAATGGAACAAGCAAAAGATTCTTGGCCTTTATGGAAGATGCTCTGGCCTAAGTCACTAAGCCGTAACTCCTTTTCAAAATGTTTCCAGCTGTGTTGTGTGTTGTAGAGTTCATCTTCAAAATAACGTGCCAGATGCGCGTCACACAAGAGTGTTCTTTAAAGAGGTACCTACAAACGGAATTGCAAAACCAAGTAAGAAAAGGAAAAGAAAGGATAGAGGCCATGCTTTCCCATGGGTGTCATCTACAGCAAGGTTGCACAGACAGACACTTAGGACAAAATCTAGTTCATGGCAACACAGAAACAGTACAGTAAACATTTAAGGTAGCACCCTGTTTGAAATACTTTGAAAGTTGTAAAACGTTTTAACACCTTCCTTGGATCAGAAAAGATCCTCCACATACCTGGCACAAAGACAATGCGCATTGATGCTTGTTGATTGAGCTGAGACTGTGGACAGATGGAGGAAGAAATGCAGGAGGAAGAGAATGGTCCTGGCTTTGATCTCACTCAGTGAAACTGTAAAAGTGATTCAGATTAATTCTGCTGCACACCAGAGAAAACCAGTGTTTAACAACATGAATGAAACCCATTGCTATTCAATTCCACTTTTAAGTTACACATATGCAATCCAACTGCAGCAAGAATAGCCTTCCTATGCACTCCTATTTCTCATCTTAGGCAGGAGAATAGGAACTACTAACTTCTTTCTTATATGATCATGAAACCTGTTTAGCATTCCTGCAATGGTTCTATTACTGCAAAGCTGGATTCTTGTCTGAGTACCAAGGCTCCTATACAGAAAACAGTCAAGTGTTCACCAAACCTGTAGTATCACAGGAGAGTCTAAAGCTGTCAAAGACTTTATGCAAGAATCTACATTGCTGAGGACACTTTTCCTCTCATAAACTCTGTCTAGGTCACACATAGAAATATTCTTTTGGTACAGATTAAGTACCTCAATGTTTCATGTTAAGCAGTGCTGATTTCTCACTCATCCTGTAAAATTCAAGTTACAAAAATGTATATATACACACATGTGTAAGAACGTGCAAGGACTGGGAAGGACCTCCGTTCTTGAAGGTGAGCCATAGAATTAGAGAAAGCAGCTTAGCTCCATTTTAAAACCAGCTTTCTGTCCACACAATGCACAGTATTACAATAAGGTACATAGTACCCCAAACTGGAACTACTTGTCTGATGCCTAGTTAAGCATCAGCTAACACAGTTATCTCTGTAAGAACACAGCCTGCAGCAGTATTCAGTGATGGCTCAGTCTTCCCTCTGTCCTTATAAACAGGTCAAAGTGAAGCCCAGAAGCTTTCAATGAAACAAAATTGTTGCTCCAATGTAGCAAGTGTACTGCATTATTTGATTGTTTTAAAGTGTAAAGTGCTAACACATGGATTTTGTAAGCAAATTATCTTCAGGGGACGTAAAGGACCCAATCCTCTGATCTTGATGGTGAGACAGAAATTGCTTTTCCATAACTGATACTCAAATTTGCAAGATGGCAAATTAAAGAAAATCCTTCTCCTACCCCAAAATGTCAGTCTAAATCACAGCAGTTGATGTTCAAAGTGATACCAGTAACATCTCTGAAATCACTGTCAGCAAATGCCAGTGGAATTAAGATAAGCATCCGGCAAATGGATGTCTCATTGATTCAATGCCTCATACAAATAAAGCATGTTAGTCATCTTCTCTGTCAGACTGACTTCCTTTGCAACTTTCTGTAAGTCAGTTCATTGCTAAAGGTCTCAACTCTCCTATCTGCAAAATTGTGTGAAATCTCTGTTATTAGTTCAAATGTTCATACTATTAGAATTTGAAAGCAATAGCATAGCCTTGTCCTACAGAGCTAGCATAATAGCTTAGGCAATTTTAGGTCCCTCTCTGTTCAATATAGCAGATGGCACTGCTTTCCCTGCAGTATGTTTTGAAAATAAGAATGTTTGAAAATCCAAATCCTTTTCCTAATCAAGTATCGGATAAAAGCATCTTTTACACAAACAGCACATCAAGAGAATGTCATCTCCCAAAATGTCATTAACACTAAATGACTGTGAAATAAACAAACAAAAATGTGGCTTTTATCACAAATTGTTATTAGTTGCTTTTATTTTGTACAATGCAATGCATAAGCCAATTAGTTCCTCAAATGATTATATGAGGGAAGTCCCTTCTGCCCCAGTGCTCCATACTCTACAATAAGCTCATTTGTGTCTAAGAACAGATTTTCAGCTTCATTCTTTTCTGAAGACAAAGTTAGCCTCAGACAGATAACGCAGCTACTGCTAATAAACTCAAGATGCCTTAATATCAATTTGCTCAGTGGAAAATCCTGCTTATTTTGAGCTAATTTACTACAGCAGTACCTGCTTAAGATCAATTCACAGCAGACTATTTCCTATTTAATGCTAATTAAAATCATGGATTTCCTGTTCCAAACAGCATATAACCCTGAAAAATTAGCTATGAACCCCATGTGTTATTGGCTCAGACAGTGGACTATGTCTAGACTTACCACCTAATTGTGAGGTTCATAGAAACAACTACTGTAAGCAATGACAAAACTACCAACACGAGGTCAGGAGATGAGGGAACAACAGGAGACACTGAGATTTGCTTTCTCAACATTATCAAGTGCAGAGTAGCTTGGCTATGGGTGCCTCCAGCATGAGGAACCAAGAGCACAGAAGGCTGGAACACTTTCTTGGCACGTTGAATTTGAGGACCACCCAGCCTCTCTGTCTCAATTCCAGCCCTTTCCGGCCTTGAAGAGAATAATACTCCAGCTGTGTGCCAAGGGGATATCTGTAGGTGGCATCTGGGTTTGCCTTTACCCACCCATAGTTCTTGTCAGGTCTATACAAAAATATTTTCGACTGATTGTGCTGGGCAGATACAGGGCAATTCTTCCACTTCTGGAACACAGTGAAGTCAGGAAAGTACCCAGGCATGGGAATGACTAAATAAAATGGATATTGGACTGGCCCTGAATTAAGGAAGATTCCACCCAATGCTTTCAGTGCATTGCTTCTGAGAATTCATGTTTGTGGATTTGAGCCTCAAACTGAACTGCAGTTACCAGGAAAGCAGTACCCACTGGGCTCCATCACGATACCAGGCTTCCAGAGATTAAGGAGAAGGACAGCACAATCCCTATCTCTTTTGACATAAAAAACTGAAAGAAGACACACTTACAGGAAGAGTATGCACTACTTTTGCTTATTAGTGAATCAACTTTTGTTTTCTTCTCTAAAAATCTTCGCCTCATTCCCACTGCAAAAGGCTAAAACCTGCTTAGGCTCATCTCAGAGCAATCAATCACAGCAGCCTGGACCGCGTTTCCACCAAGAAACTGAATTTAGGATATTATGCCAAAGGTGACATACAAAGGTAAAAACCCTTGAAGAAGCAGCCCTGCACACTGCAGAACAGGCCTGTTTTCAGAGCGTTGGCAACTCAGGTGCCAGCAAATGTATCTTTATTTGCACCAAGTCCAGCACAACCTTGAGGAGATAGATGAATCTCTTTTAAAGCCTCCTCTACAGCTTTTATTCATGTGCCCAGATAAGCAGTTGCCTGAGCACTGTACATGGGGATACTTTTAGAGTTTAAATTCCAACCAGCAAACATTATGAAACAAGTATCAGTTGGGAAGATTCTTAATTCTCAAAAGCCACAATGATGCTTACCTAGGGCAGTAACAGCCAGAAGCCATTGTAAGAAAATCCAGACCCAAACTGTCCCAAATGTGGCCCAAACCAGAAATATGTGCAAGAACTCTTTAGTCACCAGGCTAAACAAACTGGGATGACTGATGCAAGGCGACTACTGTGTTTTAGTGTTGCATTGGGTCTTACAAGACTTAAAGGGCAAACAAAAAAAATCTCAATGCTTTCTAAAGCCAGGCTTCAAAATCTGTAACTTCAGAGGAAACTGGATTTTAAGTCTCCAACTTCGTTACTAGCATTTTCTTTGACACCTCAAAAATACTTACTCAAACAGCTACCCCAGTCTGTGCCTTCTTAGTTTCTTGGATTATTTTTAACAGTGCAAATCACATGCAAAAATATAATAGCTGTATAAGTAATGTAATAATCATGCTGAATGTATATACACTAGTTTTAATAAGAAAGAAGTACTTCAAGCTGTCTTCCATAATACAAGGGTTTAATGCTTGCTTGAGTATTTATACAATTCATCTGTTCAGGAAGCAGCTGGGGCAGGGGCTGCTTTTGTGCGAGAGGCCTGTGCAGAACTGAGCATTTTAGGGTCTCTGTTCCTGCGCTGAGCTACTGCAAATTCATGAACACTCAAGGAAATGGAGTCCTACTCTGTGTGCAAAAATATACAGAGGCTAAAACACTCTTGTATTTCAAGTTTACTCAGGCTCCAGCTTCAATTCAAATTTATGGATAACTTAAATTGGTGTAGCTGAAGCACACAGAATCACTAGCAATCCTCATTTTCTCTCCTACAGACTGTGCCATCCACACAGGCATGGCTGGGCAAATTCTGTATCTGCTTGCTGCTGTAGCTGAAATTAATGAAGTGCAATAACATAATCTGCTGCCAATTGGAATTAACAGACAGGAACACAAATAAAGAAGAGAGTTGAGGGTTACTTATGTCACTCAGCCGAATGTGAGAAGGGTCGGGCAGAAAGTTGGGGCCCGTGTTGGATACAGCTGACTCAGTACACAGATCTTGAAGTGACCAAAGAATGAGAACCTATACATTGCCTGTGAAGTTTCACCAAACAGCAATGTTTTGGTACCCTTCAACCTCATCTATCTGAGTAGCTGAACATGCCCAGCAAGCCAAAAAAGTGCTGATACTCTTATAAACACAGTGGTAATATCTGAGCTCTGCCAGGAGAAGGGCTGTCAATGTTCCCAGAGCTCTGAGGAGCTGCCTCAGCTGAGGTCAGTTTTGAGGCTGCCCAACAGCACAAACCACTGATGAAATGCAGAAGTAATTAGGAACTGTAACAGCACTTATTTTATCTGCATTTCTTATTAAAAGAATGCAATCAAATTAATAATGATAATATGAATATAAATATTAATGCATGTGTTGATATGTCAATGATTAAATGCACTTTGTTGCTTAGAGGACTCAACAGTTCCTGTTCTTTGAAAGCATTGAACACTCCTTTGTTTATCCTCATCTTGTTTTCTGACATAACTTATTTATTCACAGAATGTCAGGGGAGAAACCTCATTTCCAAGGACAGTTTCTAATTAATTTTCTCAATTAAAAGAAAAAGTAAAGCTCAACTGGTTTGTAAATAGCATTACCTAAACCCAAAGAATTCATAGATTCTGGGGACTGGTTGAGCATACACCTACACAACTGGGATCAGAAATGTTCCTCATCTTCTGTCTCCAGGTGTTACAGATGTTGTCTGGCATCCTGAACATCTGCTCATTTTTGTCTGGTTTGGAAACAATTCCATTTGCTCCAAAAGCATCTAACATTATTAGGGAATTATTGTTCCCTTCGGTTTCTGTTAGACAGTGCTATAAGTAAGTGCTTCCGTGGAAGTGTGCACCTAAAACTACTGGCTTTGATGAGTTTTAAGTTCTGCTCTGAATATGAACCTGTAACAACAGCCTCTGCGGAGATCCAACTTCATGAACTAGTGCTAGAATCCAGTAATATCCCAGGAAATGTCTGCTGCACTGATTCAAACATCTGCCACTCAGCTGAGATCTTTAGGAATCAGCGTAGGAATTCAGTTTCAGGAGGGACCATGGTTTCATCATGGGTCCAATGAAGTCCTTAATGAAGTTAGTGTAAGTCTTTCAAATTACCTCTTTGAAATGAAACCAGACTCATGACTAGGAACCTGGAGATCGTGTTGCTGTGTCTGACTTGGTGATCGACTAGAAACAGACTCATCCAACTGAATAGTTCTCAAGAACTGGAAGAAGATTTAAATCCAACAAATTAAAAAAAGATGATTGTGAATCACTGAAAAGCATAAAAATGATTTCTCTCCCCAGTGCATTTGTACCGAGTGAAAAACCTCACTCTTTGTGGATGCAGGGATATTTCACATCTAAAAATAACTGCTGCTGTACACTGGTCACAAAGCTGGATATACCCAAGGCAGCCTGTATGTGTGGGTCGATTTATAATACTTATGAAAATAAAGAAGAAAATAAGCTTAAATCCGAATTAGGTGTTTTACTTTTCACATATCCACTGTGGACACTTTCTCTGAGCCACTGTAATTTGATAAGTGCATTTCTTAACAGTTTCAGCACTAAACCAGACTTTTCCCTCATACTGAAAAAGTGATCTTCAACGGACAATAATAGTAATAAACCTCGATACTGAGATAATAACCTTAGATACTGAGAACATGTATTGCAATGCCAGCTGACTTTCAGCAAGACAAATTCTCATCCTCCAGTGCATGCAGGTGAGTCAACTGAAAGTAACAACTTCTTATACGCTCTCCTAATGTTGGCCTGAGACACTCTTTATTGTAGGCAGATACAAACACAGGGCTAAGTCCTGCTCACAGCCTGACTATCTTCCAAAAGCTTCACTCAGCTTTTAAGCAGCAGTTTCCCTTGCTTTAGTACTAGAGAAGCAAAGAAATGTGGTTTGATGCATGGACTGTGCAAGAACAGTTTCTGTGTTTCCATAAAACACTTGCAGAAATAATAATAATAATGATAAATTACTATTAGCATTACTATAATCATTACTATTGTATTCATTATTATCTGGAAACTCCAACAGAGCCTAGCCATAACTGGAGAAACCAAATAGCTCCGAAGTTTGAGAACCATTAGCTCACAGTCTCTGAACATACACTTTAAATTAGCGCGTTTGTGTGCAGACAACAGCATTGTATTCTCATTTTGTGGTGGTGATTTTAAGCCCATGAGTCACAATGTGGGGAAGGCAAGCTGAGGAAACCTGATGGTTTCCACACTTCACAGTGTTCCCTTTGTTTAAGAAGAAAAATGCCTCTTCTGTTCAGCACAATGTAAGAGTGAACTTCTCTGCTGAAGGTTTGGCATATGTTAAATCCATTCTGTAGATAGTACAGAACCTGGAAATCCATAAATCTGCCTTTCCTTCTTTTTTGTTTTCCATACAAGGGAAACTCTGACTTCACTGTGAATGCAGTCAATGGGAACACTTGAGTAGACCACAAAACTCCTTTGTGGGATTAGTGGTTTCAAGGCAGGACTGGGAACCATCAGAACTGGATTCTAATTCTGTCATGCAGACTTGTCTCTCTTAAAGATGCTTAAGCCAAGGATTTTAAACATTGACACCTAAAGTAAGGCAGCAGAATGCAAAGTTAACTATGTGGTCCAGAAAAGCCTTTAACAGATGAAAAATGTTGTACCGTTTCAAGTTGGAAACAACACAGGGACATTTTATTACACTCTCTTTTCCTTTTGGAATTTTCTATTCATTTCAGACTCACAGATTTAAAACGTGCAGCCAAATCTGTCTTGATAGTGTCACTTCAACTGAGCTACAAGTATTTTCTATTTGCTAGGTCAAGCTCCAGAGACTTGTACAAAACAGATTCTTCAAAAGCTAAGTTTCCTCATAAACACATCCTTGAATAATATCGGGAATCTCTTTTTAGCAACAATAGACCATAATGAATCATTTTTGCTTTTATTTGGGGTTTTCTGCCTCATTTATATCTATTGTGAATTTCAGCGAATTCTTATTCACTGAAATGCAAGTTTACATGTATGGATTAAATTACTCCCCTATTTGAAATGAAATGTAGTTACCACTGACAGACAGCAGCCTACAGACTGGTAGCACTTCCCAGACTCAAGAAGCCTGACTTTGGGATTTTCCCTTCCATACTGCTGTGATTGCAGGTAACCCTCCTGCAGTCTCTGCTCAGTAGACCAATCCTGTTACCAAGGTCACCTTTGCAGAGTTCTATTTGCACCCAGCTGACATTGATTCATGTTGCCAGATGGCTAAGGACAAAGCCCAATTGCTCAACACAACGTGCGACCTACTTCCCCGCCTAACAATCTGCTGTTTAGGACTCTGGAAATGCATGGAGACTTTGAATACAAGTTTAATTTTGTTTCACAGCTAGCCCACATGTGGCATGTACATTCTGCATACCAGATACATCTGTTCCAACAGGGCACTAGCACGATGCCGCCGACTTCTTTTGAAAACAGGGCATATGAATGTGTAAGTGTCATTTCCTTCTTTCCTAAAGGCACTCTTAGAAGTAATTACAAGTTACTGGTTTACATATGGACAGCTAATGAAGAGGCAAACACTCTCATGCTGGCGCCGCATAAACAAAGAATGACGACAGTAGTATGTCAGCTCTAGAGAAGAAGAATGAAGACATGATACACACAAAATTCATGCAGAGTTTCTAATCAAATATATGGAAGGTCGTGGGGAAACTCTGTCTATGCTCAAACTCTCATATATGTACTTACAGGGTAAGTTGGACAATATAATTTCTGCCTTAACTATAACATGGAGATATACAAGAACACTAGAAGTAACATTTGGTCATTGTAGGCCAGATTCCACAGATCACTCTGGGCTTTGAGAACACAGTAATTGCCAAGCTGAATCAGACTCAAGGCTAAGACCTGACCTCTCCCTCTCCCCATGGCTAGTACCAGATGCTGTACAAAGGTAAAAGAGCTCTAGAACAGATGTAGATAAAATGATTCCCACCTTCAAGGAAGCCTTCCTGGTCTTGATCTCTAGGAGTTAAAGACTGAGCCGAGTCCTGGAGTTCAAGTTTTAGTAAAGATTTATTTCCTTTCAAAGTACTGGTCAACAAGAATGTCAACTCTGAAAATATTTCTGAAGCAGTTTCCAATCCCATTTGGAATCTATTGAGCTTTGAAAGAATTTCAAGGGCTTAGTATCTATAAGTGAAGTTGAACTGTTTAAAGTCTTGAGCATTCAGCAGCTTCTCTTGTCAAAGTTCATGGCCAGGAACTCAGGAGAGCTTAGTGTGGTGTATGAAGCCAGGCACACAGAATTCTAACTCTCCTAAGTTAAAATAGAATACGTTTTAAAATACAAATCCTTCAGACTATGAGAAGGGAAAGCAAAAACCAAAAAGCCTGCAGAAAAGTGAGTCTAACGTGTTAGGTGACAGATGCTAGTTGGAAATCATCCCATCAGATATTAATATTATTTATTCGGGGGAAATGAGAAGGAAAAGCTAAATGTGAGGAGAAGCAGTTGCATCATCATCATGCAGGCGATGCTAAGGATGTGATTATAGATAACAGAGTAAATGGAAATAATAGTCAGGACATTGACTAAAATAAAACTCTATCATTGAACCAAATATTCTATTATTGAATAAAGATGTGAAGAGTTACGCTCAGGAGGTATCATCCCATTATTTGGCATTCTCAAGCTCTCCAGGTGTCTAAAAGTAGCCACTAAATCAGGCTGAAGTGCGCTAAATGCAGAAGGGACCACACTCCCTGATAAGTTTCTCTCCACCTTCCAGGCCCTGTGAGCCCAATTTTGGCTGACAACACAAGTTCTTCCCATCTCCCATAGCTCTGCAAGGTTGTCTCACCAGCAGAATCACAGAAGGGTGCACGTAGGAACACTGGGACCCTGCTGTGCATCCCATGTTTGCTACATAGCCAGATGTGGTGTTATTTTTACCAAGAGGTTCCCTGCTTCTCTAAGACCTGAAGGATGCCTAGAAAGGACATTCCAGATGCAGATGAGAGGCAGCAGAAATATTTTACAAAGCAGAACAAGAGATGCTCCTGAGTTTGTATCTATCGTATTGTTTATATCTATGAGTTTGTTTTCTCTACATTTATGCTTTATAGAAAAGATTTAACCAGGAAAGTGCCATGTCTTTAGGTTCTACTTTGCAATAAGTTAGGTTTTGAGAGAGAAAGTAAGCCAAAAGAAGTAGCAAGAAATTAGCATTTATATAATTACTGAGGAAAGCACAACACTTCTGGAAAAAATACCAAGCACCCCTTTTAAAAGAGAAAAATCAGAGAAATCCCTTCTTCCTTTTAAACCAAAGCCTGAATTTTAAGCCAAATCTTCACGTGTAAATTGGAACTTTTATTATACACAGAACAATACCTTGTTTAACAACACTTTTTATTTGTGGGAAGTATAATACACTGATTACAATCACTTTATCACAAAACCCACAAGTATCTCTGTCCTGAGCAGCGCATCAGCCTCAGACTCTGGTAAAAGCTGATCCTCACGGCACAGATCTAGATCCTGTCAGGATGTCCATCTGCTGGACCTGATTCCGCAGCTTCTGTTCTGCATGAACCTTTTACACAGAACATCTTCAATTACAGGCACCACAGGCATAGCAGACAGCCTGGTTTAGCCAGCGACCCTGTTACAAATGCAACGTTACATACTGCTCTTAACCCACAGCAAAGCTCCCACAGCTTTGCAGAGTCTCATGTCCGCCCAAAGAACCAGATGACCTGACCTTCACCCAACACAGCGCTACTTACAGCCACACATTATGCTTCTTCTAGTTGCTGGACACCAAAGATGATAATACAGCGTGGATAACTTCCAATGTGTTGTGTCCATTAGGGCTGTGAAGTGGAAACATACGCACATCCTAGCCCTAACAGTCCTCACATCAAAATGGGTTTCTCCTTGGGCTGTTTAGCAGAGAGCATCCTCCTCCTGTGCTGGTCTGATTATTTTGTGACTTGAAAGTCTGTGGAGAGGGCAAAGTGTCTGTTTAATTTGCTGCTGTGGGAAAGAGGCAAGGGTGCCTGCGACACTGCGCTGTGCTTGGAAATTGTTTGCTCTTGGCACAGCCTGTATCTCTTAACGCAAGATGCCACAAACCCAAATATAATTGAAGGAAGGCTCCTTAAGTGAGAACAAAGTAAACAGAGCTGCTTCGTAAGAAGTTACATCTCTAGTTCTGCTTTTGCTGTCAGGCCCACTCATTTCTGTTCTCTTTGGCTTAACTTAAAATGAATTAGCTTTCATAGAAACCCCAAGTTGTTGTGCTTAGGTTAACAACACTTTGAAGAAAAAGGGTTTCTTCTGGCAAGTCTGTCTCCAAGTAAATAGATGAATTTAGTCCAAATCCTAATTGCTTGCTCTTTGGATCCTTCAAACAGTAGCTTGCAACTGCTTCATGTGCAGTCTAGCTTAATGCTTATATATGTGCTCTGCTGACACATGTACAGGGAACAGCAGTGATTCTCTAACCAAGGACAGTAGAACAGCTTTTGAGGGGTCCTGCCGCCCATTGACAAGATGCAGCAGTGAGGGGACTCAGGGCACGTGGGGAGATGTTGCAGGTGCCCAACACAATGAAAGAGAAAGCCTGTGATGTATGAAGAAATGATGAATAAAGCTCAAATCCTCCCTCACTCCAATTATCACTAGTGCACAAAACATCTGCCAGCATGGTGCCTTGGCTGACAGAACGCAGAGGAGAAAGATAACTGTCTGTCACGTTTCCCCAGCAGATACACACACCTTATGTTCTTTCCAATTGTGTAGTTATGGAATATTTAAATTGTGATCATGGAGAAGCCAAGAAAAGGAGGTTAAATACAAAATGACTGAAATTCCAGGAGTAGAATCGTTACTTCAAGAAATGTTTCATTTTTGTCCCAGAAATTTGTAGGAAATAATGGCAAAACTGAAGCAGAAAACCTGAATGATCTTTAACACAGCTATGGGAGACTGCTGCCTGTAGACAAGATGTGGACAAACCCTTTTATTCTTACAACCCCACCTGCATTTAGGATTCACAGTTAGAGATCTGATGGTTTGTCTAAGCTATGTTCTGCTATGTTTGAGTTCAGAATAAAGACGGCAATGCTAACTTGAGATTATTTGATGGGCATTAGACATTATACTTTAATCACACTCACAGAGGCGCAGAGCACGTTAGAAAATATCATTACTTTTAGCACTCGGCTGTGGTTTGAGACAGTCACTAAGCAATCACAAAAAGAAGAAATGTCTTCAATAGCATGGAACTGGAGTAAACTAGGAATAGTAATACAGCTGCATGGGTTGGTTTGGGTTAGTGCTCTGGTCTGGTTTTTGGGAAGAGCAGGATGGATCGTATTCAGGATAACTCTTTATTTAAGGAACAGAGCAGACACCATAAAGTAGAAATTACAAATATGTAAAGTTTTGTTGACAGTGTATACAACCAATCTCTTATGGCTAACCTCCTTTTTCTAGGCAATAGATATAAAAGATGTTCTTGAAAGTGATCACTTAATATTGGGCAAAGGCCAAGAGAAATTGTTTCTATAATGGTGCACTGGAGAATTCTTTATTTTAAAGTGCCATAAGGAATGTCTAAATTAAGTCATAGGAGCACAAAAATTTATGGTATCCAAAACCTCTGCTTGGGCATGTGCTCCATGACATCACTGTTAATTGTCCTCGAGCTAAGCAGAGCTGTTCCCCAATGATTAACTCAAAGCATCAACTGCATCAAAGCTGTCAAGCCTGATGCCAGCTCTTTTCGGAACTGCATTCAAGTTCAGTTGTGCTTCTAGGGTTATAATGAAGAGTAAGCCATAAGGAAAATAAAGGTGCCCAAAGTCCCATAGCCAAGTAGCAGGAATTTCACAGTTCCCAATTTGGAAATGGCTGAGAGTAGAACAAGAACACAATAAAAACCGGTCTCTGTAAGCACGTGCTTGGAAAAAAGTATAGTCCAGTGAGCCTACAAATACCCCTCAAAAACTAAAGAAGAGTAAAGGATGAAGGCCTAGTCCCTGACCATGGCAGGGGGCTGGAACTAGATGACCTTTAAGGTCCCTTCCAACCCAAACCATTCCATGATTCCATGAAGGCAAGGGGGGAAGAGATCAGCACAGACTGGAAAGCACAGGTTTTTTCCTCCCTCCAAAGTGCTTACAGAATGAATTCAGAATTAAAAACATGGTCTCTTTACCATGTATTTTCACCTAAGATTTTTAAGTCATAAGCACTACTTTCAGGTTCCTCTCATTTTGTCTCTCCCCTGTCTGTGAAGCTGTTCCTGGGGACTTGAAAGCACTGTGACTGTGTCCCTAGAATAGTGAGTGCCAGGCGAATTTCACCTTTACCACCCAGCAATAAAACACTTCCCTCCCCTCTCGTACCTTGTCATTTACCATCAACTGTGATCTGAGGTGATGTGAAACTGTGAAGCTGTATTCAGGGAAGCAGTTAACATTTGGCTTCATAAGCAAAAGAGAATGACCTTAACTTGTGCCCCTGCATGGCCAGTGAGCAGAGCACAAGAGGCCCCTGCTCCAGGTCCCAGTGCTACTCAGTATATGGTCAAGTCTCTGTGTCGCTCCTCGCTGAATATCTCCCTGCAGCTATTCCCAGGCATGGCCCTATTCTGCTTGGAAACTGAACCTCCATTCTATACTTCTATACCCCAACCTCTCCCTTTGCTCTGTCAGTAAAGCCATGCTGCCTAATTTTACATGGATGAGTAGCAATGGCAGTTGAAATTCCTGAGTTTCTATTTTCTGAGTAAAAGCTTTTCCAACCAGTTTTGGAGGCTAAGCAGACACTGGGCAACAGGAATTCAACTTTTGCTCTTACTGCATGAAAAAGCAACCAAGGAAAGCACAACATGGATGGATACCTAGTTTTAAGTTGTTCTCACAAGCAAAAAGACAGATGAAATACATGTCTTCTAGACAAGAAAACCTACTCTTTCTTGCTTAAATAGTCACTTCAAATTTCTTGGATTCAAAATGTTAGTTATGTTTGAAAGGTAAGGAGGTATTGGACTGATCGGAACACTTGGCTGCTCCACACAAAGGTATGCAACAGAAATGGCTTTCAGTAAAACTCAGATGCGAGCAGACAAAACGTACATCCGCAGCACAAGCCTCTGGCTGCCTGTCAGGACACACATCAATATATCGATGAGCCTTGTGTGCAAGTGGAATAATTCTTCCCTTAGCAGATCTCAGAAAAGAAACTGATTTCAGCTGATGGTGTGCAATGTAAAATTCACTTCTTGTTTCTGTGATGAGCGGTTACTGGAATGTCAAATTCCAGCCCTTAGCAGGGGGACTTCAATTGAAGATCATGATTAAGGTCTCAATTCCTCTTCTAAACTTTTACTTTTGCCAAACAACATTCCTAAATGAATGAAATGCAAATGTAAAACATTTCATCTGAACTGTTATCATTCTCCAGTGTTTTTTGTTAGTATGTTGTGTATAAATATGAATGAGGAATTCGAACACAGTGGCGCTTCTTACTCCTTCTGATTTGAAGGCATGCAATATGAGTCATAAATCTTCTTTAACCTTGAATTTAAGATGCATCAGTATGTTTGGGGTAATTTAAGCTGCTCTGGATTAGCCTAAAATCTAAGATATGCTTGGAGCATATTGGCACTGCTTTGTATTGCCAAGCAACAAACCAGCTAAATACACCTCCCAGATTTCATCTTCCTGCATCTCTAAGCATTCCTTTCCACAATACCACACCCTCATTGTCTGATACACTTCCTACTATTTTCTTCCTTCTGTTCTTGATGTTTCATGTTCCCTGGAAGCTAAGGGAATGCATTCTAATAGAACTCATCAATCTTTTTAAATGTTTGCCTGCCTTCATTTCTTATATACAGTTAAAACCTTAGGCTGCCTGAGCTGTTGTTTGAAACAATGGAAATGACACACGTTGTGCCTCATTCACAGCCTGGGGTAGGTACAGGTGGCCACCGTGCGAGACTTCAGTGGGGTCTATGGAGAAGTTTGACAGCACTGCAATCTAGCATTACTAAATTCATTTAGAGGTAAATAAATAGCTAGGATAAATCACTTCTTTGTTTTAAAGAGCCATTTCAAAATGTCCTTAACAGATAATCTAAACCCCAAGAAATGTTCTGAAAAGACCCATTTCACAGACAAAAATCAGGTGCAGTATTTTGAGGACATCCCGTATTTGTTTTCACGTGCAGTTTCACACCTGTCAGAGGAGTTAATCTCAATTCATCCTTTGCTTAAGCAATGTAATGCCTGTCTCCTTAATTAGAAAGGCTGGAGCTGATTCTGCTGACACCATTTAAAACCCACACACTCGATATAATTCTTAATCAAAATATATGTCATAGGTCCCATTGGAAGCTCTACAGGTTCTGTCTACATCTTCTTGTAGAGCAGGCATATAAAATGGGTTAGGTGAATTGCTTCCTAGCACCATTTGGTTCTCTCAAAGCACTTGAGGACTTGCACAGATACGTATGTTTCTTGTAGCTAGCTAAATTCAGATGAATTTAGATATCTACAGGTTTTGCACCTATTGCCCTTGAAGTATTCTTCAGTTACATTAATCTTGGCCCCCTTAATTCATCAGTATTTTTAACTTTAAGACTTATCATTAATTGATGATCTTAAAGGTCTTTTCCAATCTAGTTGATTCTATGAGTCTAATTAACTCCACTGAAACAGTCCAGGAATGTGCACTGATAAGAGCCTTGAAAACAGAGGAGATGCAATTAGAGCATCCCACATGGTCAGTTCTTGAATTGTGGGTTGTCACATCTGCACAAATCCACATAAAAAAAGGAAAAGGAGGAAGAGATGAAATATTCCCAGGGTAACAGTACTCTTCTGTACTGCTGGATAGCAGCAGCATTAAACTTCAACAGATCATCTGCAGCACACACTACACTTCCATCTATAAGTAGAAACTGAGACACCAAAAACCAGGAGAAAGTGAAACATTACCTTTATCCTCAAACTTAATCTAACAATATCATAATTTCCATCTTTAGTAACATAATAAGTAACAATATAATAATACTGTAATTATGTTGAAGAAATAATGCTGAAAGAATCTCTGGTACAGAAAACCAAGCTAAGTAATACTAATTTTCTTCAAAGACACTGATGATGTCTACCACTGCCCCAGAAAAGAGCAAAGCCTGTGTGATTTCAGGCACTATATGAAACCTTTCGGAAACGCAGAATGGAATAATTACAGCCCATCGCTGTCTGCTGTTTACAGCACCAGTTGAATCTCAAACTATAAAAAGGGTGACTCTTCCCTATCCGGCAAGATATATGGGATAACTACACGTAGACATCTGCATGTCATTACAGGTAACATTTTCAAAAGGGCATAACTCACCAATGTACTTCAGAGGCGGCGTTTGTGTGTGTAATTTTACCTTCCTCTATTTAGCAACTCTAAAGGTCTGTAGGCTATCATCAGCTCATTAGGAGAATGAAGTGCTATAGGTAAGCATATAATGCTCTACGTGGTGAGCTGTACACCATACTCTTAAGCATATGGTGTTAAGAAATCAAATTGCCAGTCTAAATAAGCCCAACTACTCAGCTATTGTAAAACACCCAAACTCTTCATTACATGTTGGATGCTTTTAAAACAGAGTAGCTCTTAAAACAGTAAACAGACAAGTTCAATATATTAAAAAGACAGGATACCAGCTTGAAAGTTATTGTTCTTAATCAGTTATTTATGGTAAAGTAACAAAAGATTCCATCTCCAAAGAAATAACTGTAAAAACCAATCCACTATTCTATGTAAAAATAGAAACCCGGGAGAAAATGTTGCCTCTTAAGAGCTGCTTGTCCAAGTCATCTCGTTCTAGCAGCTTTTCATTATTCACATATTTGTATACTCATGTATTTGTCCTGGGGGCACCTCATGTGTGTCTGAAATCCCTATTATTTGAGAAACTGGGATTGCCTGTACAACTGTCTCCAGGTTGGCAAGAAGCATCATCTGCAACAGGCAAGAACACCCTGAAAATGATTTAATCTTTGCTGCTGCTAAATTGAGACGGAGGCAAAAGCAAACCCTTTAATAGGGCCTGTCTGCTGCACCAACACAGAAAGACTATTCGACTGCACCTTGTGTTGCCAAAAGAGTTTGGCAATGAAAAAGTACAAATTGGGGAAGAACAAGGAAAAAGTGGAAACTGGGAAAGCCTGACTTCTGGCAGCAGAGAAGAGAAACTGCTTCATCTGATGGGCTAAGATCCAGGGAAAGCTCTGGCTGACTCGAGTCCCGCGAACGAGACTGAGGATATAAAGAGCAATGCTGAGCTTCACTGCTGCTCTGTGACTGTCTGGTACCTCTAACTCAGTGTTGAGAGACTGCTAGACATGATGGAAAACTCTTGTGGAAAATGCATTGGAAAGAAATGTCTACAGAGCAGGTAATACAAGGACAAAGAGAACCCACCACATTCTGCTCACTGTGTTCAGTTGGTAGTCTCCCCAAAAGGGTAACTTCCTATTCAGGCTCCAAATTGATCCCAAATACTAACATGGAACACTTCTATGGATTAATGCCATAACTGAACAAACTTCTATAGGAATAATCCCAAATGACACTCGTAAGGAACTGAATCCTAGGTTTGTTACTGGTGGGTAACAATAAAAAAAACAAAGCCCCAAACCACCACCACCAACACAAAGTAAGCGTGTTCAGAAGAATTAAGATGTCACAGGAAGGACAAGGACAGCATTTTGGTGTATCTTCCACAAGAATTCTGCACTGAAGAAAGACGGAAGTGCAACAACACATGCAGGGAAAAAAGAGGGGGGGCATGATCAAATGGTGGGTTAGAAATTGGTTTATAGTGAAAAGACTAGCTAGAAATTTTGTCTCTTTACAAATTACCATGTTCATGAGACAAAGAATGCCTCAAAAGCCTGTATCTAACTGGATATTAAACCCACCCATAACTAAAATGGTAACTGCTAAGTATTTAAAACATTTTTAAAAGCCATTATGTGAAATGAGTAAGAAATACAGAACGTGTAACTGCTGCTGGATATTGCTTGCTTTCCTCCTGAGCTGTGATGAGGAGCCTGACAAGAGCAATGCAGTCTGTGCTGGGGGAAGGCTCCCCTGGTAGCTGGTGTCTCAGGAGCCACACTTGTAGTAACTAATGATCCAGCACTGCAGCCTGAACATGCACTCTGACTAAAATCATGTTAAGTTTTATGTATGAAGGACTCAAGTGTGAGTGACAGGCTGAAACAGGAAGAGCATTAAGAGCTGCAAATACGATTGAGAGGGCCAGCTAAAGAATATTGAGGACTCCTGTGTCTACTGATAGGAAACTCGTAAGAGGAAAACCTGGATTATTAAATAAGGGTAATTCATGCTTTATATGTCACAATAATAGCATATTGCACAGACTATAGCATAGTACAAAAGATCCTAACCAAGATACTTCCTCAGAGAGATGTAAAGCTAGTAAGGCAATAGATGAAGTGGGATCAATTAATGCTTTGAAGGCTGCTTTTCATATAAAAACTGAAGGCCAAGTTATTCTTATTCAAACACCATGAATAATACACTTACAATCTTACACACTATATTATTAATATTGCATGTTGTCATAGGCTTATGCCTCAGACAATAACTCTGCACAGATATCTGAAGGAGAAACAGAAGCCTTGACCTGAAAAGCCATCATAAAACTTTAGTACTAAAGAACATTGCTTTTAGTAGAAGCTGTGTGAAGCTATTTAGCACCAGGAAAACAATCAGGAAGTCACCTCAGAAAGGACACTCGTAAGTGCCCTCAGCATAGTGAGTAACTCTGCAGGGGAGGCAGACAATAAACTCAACAAACCGATACAAGATGATGGAGAAGTCGTTCACAATATGCTATCAGCTCTGAATGCAACAATTTTCTGTACTTCTGTGAGCTAGAAAGTAACATTATTTCTTATAACACAACAATTTATGAATGAAGCTGATGGCAATGGGCTTGGGAGGTGGTTAACTAGAGGAGCACTGACGACAGCAGCACTGGCAGCTGAGGTGATCATTATGAAGCTTTTGTACTTTGTGTATAAAGATTAAGAATGTTATGACACAGCCCTTCAGCAAAAGACAAAAATCACACAAACAGGCAGGAGTTCAAATCACTGAACTATCTCAATTAGCCTGTAAATGTACTGACACAACGATGGGTACACAGTAAGTCCAGTATATCTTTGTCTGCCTGAGCAAAGAGTGACTATCAGAATGTAGCAGAGAAAACCTCAATGTTGAAACATGTTTCAGTACTGTAACTATCAACATAATAATGTCAAACCATGAAACTATCATTATTAAGGTGAACTTTGTTACAAGAACTCAGTGAAAGAGCTTTGCCTATCTCCCACACCAGATGCAGCAGGTAGGGAGGTCAAGGCATCCAGGTAACCCCAGGAATCAGGAATGCCAGATTAGTAAACATGGAAGAAACTTCAAAATACCATTTCCAATTAGAGAAATGGGAAAGTGATTGGAAGGAAGAGAACATTTGTTTTGAAGCCATCAAACTAGGCCTTCACAGTAAACAGGAGTGGAAAGATAAACACATGAGAAGCTTGTGTCAGGCAGTGTGGTTTATGTAGCTCTAGAGGTACAGATTCCATTAGAGGCGAGAGCCTGTGCATTAATTGAGAAGTCATGCACATAATAAATGCATGATGACATTTTGATGCTTTTGATTTCTTCTCCCCTGCCAATCCATCTCTCCAGTTTGCATTCTGCCATTACTGACAATGTGTTAATCTTTGGGGTGAGGATATAAATACATTTCAGCTTTTTCCATATGAGAGCGTTCAGAAATGGGTACTTGTTTAAGCACTGCAAAGACTCTCTCCTTGGAGTGAACAGTCACTGCAGTTCACACAGAGACTGCTAAAAAGAGCATTTATGTAGCAGCTAATTCTCAGTGAAACCCTCTTTTCATGACTTTCTCCTATATTTACTGGCTAATTTGCATTTATATACCCTTTGTTATTGAAACACCTCATAATCTCAAATGTGCTTAACCTAACAAATCCCTAATACAATTCAGGAGCATTAGGGAAGTTTTACAGAGATAAGCGGGGATGACGGCAATTTATGTTGTCTAACTTGGGCGCTGGAGCTAGGCAGTTAGTATTCTGTCTTCTACAGAGTGAAAGGAAGGAGATGGGTCCTCTGAATCCCTAATCAGCTACTTCCCTGGATGTGTTCAAGCATAAGCTGCTGCCTTGGAAAGCATGCACTGACATTCCATGCTGTGTGTTGCCTTCTGAGTTCATCAGCCAGTGTGGTACACTTTTAACTCCCATCAACTCATTGCCCAAGGTCCTTCTCCTCATGCTGTTTTGCTGCATTTGCTCCAAGGAAGGCTCCCACTGGGTGGAGAAAATTCATTCCCCATTCGTTGTCTTTCCAGAAGGGAACCAGAATATCAAACAGGCAATTTTATAGGACAAGAAAAACCAAGGGGGGCTGGATCAGACTGTAATTAACAGAAAGGTGATCATGCCAGCTTTAAAATCACTAATATAATTTTATGATACTGAAGTTTACACCCTGCAAGGCTGTGAATAACTGTGATCTAACAGATGCATCCAAAATGTATATATCAAACTAATCTCCACCAACACAGCATATGCATGTTCTTAATTTATCCACTGAGCATGCATGCATATGCATACATAAGCCAATATTTACTATGAAATCTACACAAACACACATAGAATCATCAATATAAACAAATGCAGTATATGCACTCCACATAAAATGCCCTTTTAATTTCCCTTTGACTAAAATCTCTACCAGGCAGGGGTTAGTGAGGCTACAGACAGCAGCTTGACTCAGAAGCAAAGCTTCATTTATTAACCTTCAGAAGGGTGCAGACAATCTCATCTTCCCTGTAGCAGGCCATGAATCATTGTCTCAGATCACAAACCCATGAGCCCATCGGTACCTCAGAACAGCAGGGCTGGGACACAGGCTGCCTCAACCAAAGCATCACTTGGGAAGGATTAACATAGGTTTAAACTATATATAGGCTACCAACAGTTACGATAATGCCTCCTTGTTGCCAGGGCTTTGAAAATGTGAATCTCAGTGCACTCGGCTATTAAATGCATTGTAAAATATTATTGTTGTATTCTGCTATAGGGTATCTGTACATTACTACATGGGTTTTGCTTGTTCTATGATATGTGTCTGCAGAGCTTATTTTGCAAGAAAAGGAAGCATGTAATATCACTGCATCACAGAAATCAGCTTTCCTGATTTTATCTCATCTTCACTGAGGGCTGTTTCTGTTGCCAAGCAAGGTTTAGTAGGTTTCCTTGATTTATAACTCAAGGGGGCTTGTTTTAGTAAAACCAGTGTATAATTGCTTGTCAGCAGTCACCTTTGCTTTAACAAAGACAGAAAGGAATCAAAGGAAATGTAGGATATTATTGGAAACTCTGAACAATGAATAGGACTGTGTGAACAGCTGATGAGGTCCCAAAGAGGAAGAAAACCCCAAACATAAAGGGAAGGATTTTGATATAAAAATGTTTAGATTTATTCATGCTGAAAATATAAGCTAAAAAGTTTTCATCTTGTATTCAAAGAAATAAGAATCATAGAACAGTTAAGGCTGGAAAGGAACTTAAGATCATCCAGTTCCAACCCCTCACATTCATCTTTAACCTCAAAATCTGGTGCCTGTTTGCCCTTTCAAACAAAAGCACAGCAACAGGGATGGTACGCAGTCTGTTCACAGGGAAATCTATGCTTAAGCCTTTAATCAATACTTCTGTGTTCAAGATATTCAGCTCATGCTCTGCCTAACATGATTCAATCTCCTTCTGTGCACTGGGAAAATGGCCCAACCGCTCTGGCATGAGGCGATATGGATTAGATAGCTCAGTGTCTCTGGATCTAGTACTGTTCCTATACCGTTGGAGTACTTAAAGACCCAAAGAAGAATGAGGGAAATGATACGGGCATGGATGTAAATGCAACACTTCCCTCTGCACCACATGATGCTATTTTGCAAATTCAACCTCTGGATGCATTCAATCTCATTCTGGAGGGAAGAACACAAGGGATGTGGATCTGCTTGAGTGAGTCCAGAGGAGGTCCATGAAGATGCTGTGAGGACTGGAGCAGCTCTGCTCTGGAGACGGGCTGAGAGAGCTGGGCTGGTTCAGCCTGGAGAAGAGAAGGTTTCAGGGAGACCTTCAAGCAGCTCCAGTGCCTAAAGAGGCCGACAAGAAACCTGGAGAAGGGCTTTGGACAAGGGCCTGTAGGGACAGGACAAGGGGGAATGGCTTTAAACCAATTTACATTTAGGGGATTTTTAGATTAGGCATTAGGAAATTCTTCCCTGTGAGGGTGCTGAGGCGCTGGCACAGGGTGCCCAGAGAAGCTGTGGCTGCCCCATCCCTGGCAGTGTTCAAGGCCAGGTTGGACGGGACTTGGAGCAACCTGCTGTAGTGGAAGGTGTCCCTGCCTTCACTGGAACTAGCCAGTCTTTAAGGACCCTTCAAACCCAAGCCATTCTGTGATTCTGTAAACACACTATTTACCAGAAAATCTATTTCCACACTGCTGGGCTGCAGAGCCAAACAAAACACACCTCTACTTCAGACTCTCCTTCTAGGAAATATATTTGTAGTTAACTGATAGTTTCCTCTGCATTTGCTCCAGCATTGGAAATGTCAAACAGTACGTGTACAACTTGACTGATAGGGTTGAATGCAACAGAGAATCCAGAGCAACTGACAAATCACTGGTCATTTCCCTTATTAGTTTGACATGCACAGCTCAGTGAGCTCAGTGCTGCTCAGCTCCCTGCCATCGGCCCTGTGCTGCTCATGCCCCCTGCACACTGCACTTTCAGCAGTCGTCTCCTCACACAAACCCGCCACTAATCTGTACGTCAGGGACAGCAATTACCACAATTGCTAAGCAACCCACATCTAATCCTCCATCAGTCCTTGGCCTCCAGCTCCAAACTGAGACTATAATTGCCCGTTTCCTCATCATGTGATTGTAACTATACCAGTGGAACATCATCAGTCAGATCTCAAGTAGTAGCACAATAAGGTGCAGCAGCGTATGGGTTGTATCAATGTACTGTTTGCACACTGTTGCATAAACTTGGAATCACTAAACTCCTTGGCAGAATAAAGCCCACTGGGTTTACAGCTCACAGATGTCCAAGCAGAGAAGTCAAGATTGACACCTGGATAGATCCCATTCCATTGTGTTTTTTACTGTGTTGAACTGTCTATAAAATGACAATTGTAATAACTAAGAATGAGCCAAGAACGTAGACTTAATTTCCCAGTAAAGATCCTTTCATCTGGATTTCTTGTCTTCTCCTTGAAGTCTTCACTAGTTCCCAATCTTGAATTTAAACTCTTTAGGCTCACTGTCACATTGATTTTCTTCTAGCTCAGGTTGATTTGGTTTTGTCTTCCTTCATTTTAAATATGACTCTTCCTATTACACCTATTTTGGGGTGTTTATGAAAGACTATTTTATCATGCATCTTTGGAACCTGCATGTATATTACATCTAATAGAAGACTTTGGACAGATTCCACATACACAGTCAAGCTCACAGACATGCAGATCACGTCACGTCAGCTCCTGAACATCTCTTCCCTTCAGGCTTCCTCTTCAAACACATCTTTTCATCTGAAGGAAATACTATTCCTGCAAGTACTTTGAGATACTCCTTGCAATTTAATACCAAGGAAGAGGGAGGAAAGAGTATAAGAATTGCAAGAAAAAGAAAGTCTGTGGAAAGAGTATTATAAAGAAATGACATACTGTGAAAAGACTCTCAAAGGAAGACAGAAAAGGCCAAGTAGGAGAGCAGGTAAAACTGAGGAAGTGGGAAAGTGGAGAAATGGAAGGAAAAAGGGGCTGAGAAAACACCTCCTATCATTACTAGTACAGTACAGTATGCTATGCCTGATAACCATATTCTCTTCAGTGAATTACCAGAGGCCAACCTGGAGAGCTGCAAAGTGCATAGAATGAACCAAGACTGAAATTCCCTGAACCATACTTTGTGGGTTTGAAAAGAAAAGCTTTCTTTCAGCCGAACATCACAGCTCTGATTTTATTTTCCTTTTTTTAGGGGCAGAAAAATAACAAAAAATTGGGAACTGGCACCACCCTCATGATATTTGCCCACAAATGATCTCTGCACCCACCACTCACTTGCAGAAGTCAGTGTTCCAACACCTTAAAACTTTGCCTTGACCATCCTTAAGCCGGGCTCCATATCTAAACACATCTGGATTAAGCTTCCCCTTACTCGACACATCCACTTATTCCACAAAAAGCTTACAAATCTCTAGGACTCCATAGAAGAGCTCCCTTACAGCTACACAGCTGTAGGTTATGTACTTAGTCACAGTCTTGTGGCAAGAACCTCCTTCCGAACAAGGTCTGAGTAACAGGAACCTTACTAGGTCATGTAGTCAAACCTATATAGCATCTACATCCACTACTGCTGCTTTACACCACTACTGCCAGAAAGTGCTGATCTGCTGGTAATGACTCACAGGAGAAATGCAATGAAAAGCAACCTTTCCAGGGAACGTCTCTCCCAGGTTGCTGTCGCTGACTAGGGAGGGCAGCCAGACCCTTGAAAGCTGCACCCACACAGCACGGGCAGTGCGTGATGACAAGCAGCTGAGATGCCATTTTCCATGTCAGCCTGGATGGGAGCACAGCCTCCCTCCCTTCTGGTTGTGCAGGGTTCTCTTCCCTTACCATGCTCTGTGCTCTTAAACTGCTGGGAAAGCTACTGCATCTAAACCCAACATTTTCTTGCTGCAGAAACATTTGTTGTTTCTAAAACCAATTCCTCCACGTCAGAATTAGGGCTTTCTTCACGGTTCTGAATATACTTTTTAATCCAGGGATAATTCTGACACTCTCACATTGCTGCTCTTGTTATTTCTGTTACCCTTTATACGAGTATGTCCACATCCTGAAGTATCTCACTGTAAATAGGATAACCTTAGCACCCACTTGTCATATGTGTACTAGTGAAAGCAACCTGTATCTTTAGCATAGGCTGCAGTGTGCACTACTACCTCATTTACTGAAAAGCAGAATTACTTTCATTAGCAGCTGTGCTTGGCAGACTGATGCTGCACAGAGACTTAAGCACTATCTTTACAAATGACTTGCATAAACAAAGCTCTTCAACTACAATCCTAGCAGGACCAGTGACATTAAGGAACGTATTTTTTCCTCATTTCATGCATTTAAAACCATCCCTCTAATGAGCTCACATAGCAAGCATTAATATTTCTTTTAACATTTTTTCCATTAGCTGTGTCAAACTGAATCTCTTGTCATTTGTCATGTGGCACTGAAGGTCTGATAATTAAGAACTATGCTGCTGCTGTTGCTCAATGATGAATGCAGTTGCATAAGAGCGTGTGGTTCTGCCTTTGCAGTGTTTCTGGTTCAATCTGACTCAGAGCGATGAACATGGGTGCAAGATGCTACACAGGCACTATATTTGCAGTGTCTGTGTGCACTTACCATGCATTTCATGCATACTGTCTGTGCATAATTTAGCTTATGTTTTATAATGTGTTTTTATAGAGTACTACACTATGTCGTGAAAAGAGGAAAGAAGGCAACAGCTCCTTGGTGCCCAATTGCTCACTTACATTTAGCATGCGAAGCACTCATCTTTGCAGAATCACAATTACTTCCCTAGCAAGGATTTCTCTCATCAGGTTTCAATATTGTATAGGCTAAGCTAAACATTTGCAGTCCCTGGCTTCCCAAACTCTTTCACACCACTTTTGGTTGTTTCTTTTCTGCACAGATAACAGCGTTAATACATCAGTTAGTTTGGTGCTCTTTTGTCTCCTAGGCAGTTGCTATCTGCAGCTTGCTGTCCAACTGTCCAAGCTTTGGGAGATCTTTGCTGCAGAAAGCAGTAACTGCTGGACTCCAGTGAGTGCAGGCTGCTGAGTGACAGCTGGCATTTTGCTTTAACCTTCACAGATGTGCTCTACAGCTGAGCAGAGAATGGGATAGTGCAGATGAAAGTGCTCTGAGAGGCTACAGAGGACAAGGGGTCTTTTAATGTTACACGATTCACTCCAGGTGAATGAAGGAGCATCTTCTGCTACTTCTGAGCTCTGCGTGGGATTTCATCTTTCTTCCATGTATCAGGAAGGCGATTTAAATAACTAATCACTGTGGGCCGAGCCACGAGCAATGTGCTTCTCTGGGAGGGGAACAAAAGGAACAGATTCTCTTGTGCAAATCAGAAAAACAGCACGGAAGGTTCTGGTTTTCTCCACAAAGAATTCTCAAATTCATGCCTTTTTCTTTCCTTAATGAATCTTCTGCCAACCCTTTTGCCCACAGCTCGTAACTGGATTCTGAAACCACTTTTCCTTAATCCCGAACCCTCACAGTTCTTATTTATTAGCGTGTCATCCAGGAAAACTTCACTAACCTTCACAAATCCAATCTGTCTGCACCATGACCTCCATTACAGACCATACTCCTGCCTTCGCTAATATCAGTTGAAATCACCAGGGACTCTGTTAACTTCATAATGTCCCCTTTGATTTACACGAGTGCAAACCTGAAAAGTAGTTTGACCTTTCAAATAATTTAGTCTCCATTTCTCTCACAGCTCAAACCCAATATTTTCTGTGACTTCCAGTAAAATTCCAGTAAATGTGACAAAACCATCACCCTCTATCAATAAACTCCAATCTAAATTAAATTGATCTTATTTTCCTCCATCCCATTCATTGAAATATTTCTTTGTGTTCACATTCTCCCTACAAGGGGTTCATGGCATTCTTATTGAAAGGAAGTGATGTCAGAATTCATTATAATAAATTTATAAAGCATTTTGCATATTCACATGGGAAATCTGATGCTGTTGATTTGGAAGTCGGTGCTCCCAAGAACACCGGAAGACGTTTAAGTAACACAATGAATACCACCTCAAATTGTTAGATGTGACCTGACACCCATTTCTCTCTCACTGTTACATTTATTCTGCTGGAAAAATAAACAATCATTAAAAATGTGGATTTGTAAAGCAAAAAATGGAAGCCAGGAAGCAAGGTCTTCATCAAAAATAATCCCTTGAGCATCCTGTTATTTGGACTGATGTCTTTTGATCTCAGGCCTAGTGATGAGCCAGTCACTTCACAGAACTTACGGGAGTTTTATTGGTATAAAACTGGCACAGGATAAAGGTCAGCCTGCTTCATTTGAACAAGTGAAGTGAGATTATTTACTGCTCAGTTTACAGGCTGAAAGTGCGTTCTGCACTGTTTATCCATTGGGAGAAACAGAAGAAAAGAGACAAGCTTGTATCCTCCCAGAATACCTGGGAGCTGGGGACTGCTTAGCAATTACACTCATAAAACATTTAAAGAAACATCAGGGCTTAATCTACTCAAAGTTCATTAGATAATTAGGCTGATTGTCACTGAGAGGTGCTGAGCACAGTGCCAAGATCCTCAAATGAACAGCCCATGCAAACTGCATCCTTCAATGCCAGCTCTGGTCCAGAAGTGGGAAGAAGCCAAATCAAGTCACAGTGAGATCTGGAAATCTCAGTCTAGAATTATTGTGGGTTTTTAAATATTCTTGTTAAATATTTCTGCTCACTGAGGCTAAGAAAATTCCATTCATTTCTCCACGCTATTGCGCGTTTAATGAGGTAAAGAAGCCTTTTATTATTCCTCTCTGATGAATATACAAGCACCAAAACCCAAAGCTGAACAGTGAAGCAAACAGTAAATTATTTCAGCCCTCTTAACTCTCTGCTTTCTTGGCACACAGTGCCATAAGGAATCTCAGTTTAGCAGCCACAGATTCAGAAGAGGTTTCTTCTTCAACTTTGCAAATGTTTAAATTAAATGACAAAAGAATTAATTTTTGCCTAAACAGGGAGAAAATAAAAGGAAACCTTTTTCAAATATTACACTATTGACTCATGTTTTTGCAGGTCTTTTTGCAATGAGTCTGAATTTTCCTGTAGGCAGGCGACTTTCCCCCATTCAATCCCAATCCATTCAATGCAAAGTCCCCTGAAAGCCAGTAAACTGAAATAACCTTTTCTTCCAAACTCTTTCCCCAGAATTCTTGAAGAGTTGCCTGTGGTTGAACTGGAATGCACTTGGAAGGGTTTGAATTAAGTGCAGCTAGCCCAAAAGGCAGCTTGGCTTCCGACGGAGGTGTAAAAGATAAAAAACCCCAAGGATTGTGGTGGACAGTGCATGGTTACTGTGAATTATGCTGTGAGCTGAAAAGACACTGGAATAGTCATCAAAGTCCCATGAGCTGCCCTCTCCAGATGAGCTAATAGAGCGGCTCTGAGCTCTGAGGTTAACTGAAATAAGATCTCAAAGTGCTGTAAAATACATTTGCTGTACTTGACCTCCTTCTGAAGTTAGGGCGGTGATACTGCTGACCCTGCTGTCAGTAGCAGCTCCAGTTAACTCACTGACATCATCTCATGAAGATGAGCACGAAGTTTCACATAAAACACATATGACAAGTTGTAACCTTCGCAAAGATCAATGGGTTTTGGATATTCTAAGGAATCAGAAAGCATCGATCTGAAATCCATGAGATCGTTCACTAAGTTTTCAAATATCTCCCTTTAAATAACACCCAGAAGGAAGGTGTCATTGTGTAGTGCTGCTCTGTTAACAGGCTTACATGGTATGTGACTGTAAAAGCAGCCAGCCCTGAGAAGAAAGAACCTGGAGGCCCCTCCCAGGCCTGTGTAACAAAAAAGATGACACTGGAGCTGTAAGAGGATTACTGCTATAAAGGATCAACACCTTGTTCATTTGTTCTATAACTTGACTATGTAGCATTTTACGTCCCCTTAAGTTTTTCAGGTACAGTGCTAATGTTAATTATTGATTGGACATATAAGTGTTGACTCCCACTGGGTGCAATTAATAACACATGTCAAATTGGGAGATAATAAATGCGTGTTCTTTGAAAGTGAGTTAGCATGCATCAGATGCTTGGGTTTTCCATTACCAAGGACTGATTTATCATCTTTAAAAATTGTTTTCATTGTATTTTCTGAGGAGAAAAGGAATTTTATACCTTAGAACCGTATTATCTTCATTCGTTTGAGAGAACACAGAGACGCAGCTCTTAGAAGAAAGTTTACACAGCTTATGGTGCCTCTGTAGATCTGCTGGACCTTCTCCCACAGGTAAAACCTCACCCTGAACAGCACCATTTTCCACATCTCTACAGGAGCCCACACCATCTGTCAGAACTGGCTAAGCTGTGGCTATGAACAGTAGAGTATGTGTTACATGAGTTACATCTTCCTTGACAGCTAGGGCTGTGAGAATACAGTCCACTGAAGCCCAAAGAGTCAGGTTAACTGGGCAGGTAGCAGGAGCTGACTGCAGGAGCACAGGCGTCTCAGCTATTATGCTGAGATTTCAGTGTAACTCTGACCCATGAGCATGAATAACAAAAGTCTCATTGATTTCAATTAGAGGAGGCTTGGGTCTATTTACTGTAACTGAGTCGATTCTCAGAAAAATAATTAATTCCTTGTCATGTCTCATGTGTATTGATTTTTGTAATTACAATGAAATTGGAGGCAAGGGAGGGGAGTAGGAAATGCACTTGATTTATGCTTAATTTGATGCACAAGCTGTCAAGGACAGAGAAATTGAGATGCAAGGACCAGGACCATCCTCGGTGCACCCCTCTGTGCTCAGATAAGTGCCAGACACCTGCTGTGGCGGAGAATCTGAAACCACACACTGCTCTAACATACAGAATTCAGCACTGCGGTGTAAAGAGCTGTCTTTCTACAGCAACCTCCCCAGCACGCAGGACAGATGCCCAAGGGGAAGAAGATAAGGACTGGACAAGTTTAATGCGTATCAGTGACTAAGAGGAGGAGACAAAGAATTAGAATGGGTGAGAAAAACACATACAAGCTGTTGCTGATAATAAAGCTGCCAGTAGAAAATGTAAGGAAAAAAAAGAGTGAGAGAAAAGAAAATAGATATGGCCTCACTTGGTAATGATGCTATTGGGAAAAAGATAGCAGCAGGAGAGCATCTGAGCTTTGTTTCCACTGTGCTTTCACTAAAATGGCATGTTAGAAATGTTTTGACCTAGAGTCAGTTGGTATTTGACTTGTTAGTTAGGTGATCATTGTGGGAGCGGCTGCTCTGTTTCCATACACACAGAGTTGATGATACCGCTCAATTTCTCATTTCTACAGCATCAGAGATCGGTTTGTCATAAAGATACCCTCATTACTTACACAGATACAGTATGACCTTTTGGGTTCATCAAAGCCAATGCCTACACTGACTTCAGTCAATCTCCATCTGTTATACGAGAAAAAAAGCTTTTCTTTATACAACAGCCCTGCAAATGAAAGATGCAAAAATCTCACATCCAAACACTAAGAAGACATTATATACATGAGGGAGAAGCAGAGTTTAAGGTCGTAAATCAATCCTGAGTTACATGCTTCCATCTAAGCACAAGACATCTTAAACAACAAGCAAGCCCTCTGCCTCCAGTGCAGGGAACTGATTTGCATCCAGTCTGCACAGCTTCTAAAAGCTGTTGTTTAAAATGTCAGCACTCTGAGGCAAGTTTTCTTCTGGTGACCCACACACACCACAAGAGGGGAAGCTGCAAACTCAAACTTCAAAAGCTAAGTAAGCCTCAGTGCTGTGGCAGCCTGTTGGCAACACTTTGTGCCACGATATTCTTCCTGGCTAGGACAGAGCTCTGTGCACAAAGTCATAAAGCAACAAACTGTGAGTCACTCATACATAACTCAATGACAGTGATGGATGATGGCAAATCTGTCTCCAATGGAACTATTGGTAAAAACACTAAAAATTCTTTCCCTCTTAATATATTAAACTCTTTATTTAGGGCTTGAGTTGCTACTGCCAGAAAACCCTTTTAACACAGCTAGCATCAATTTTACTGGGCATTTGAATGCTGAAGCATGAGAGATCAGCTTAGAAATGCTGCTGTTTGCATAAAATCCATTGGTGGTTCTCAGCTGGGAAATCATTTGATCTATTTTATATCATATGCCCTGTCACTGAGGAAGCAAATATGGATATGAAAAATTAACACGAGGCAAAACATAGAAAGAGACTTCATAAAATGAGTAATTATGTTTTCCCTAAATCCTCTCATGCCAGCAAGAGGCAAATACCATCATAAATTCAGCAAAGTCTGCCCATTTCAGTATGTGGGAAAGGAACACAGGGCAGCCAGGCCCTGTGAGGCACATGGCTGCAGAGGGTTTTCTCAGGAGAAATGGCGAGCCCTGACTGAGCAGTGCGGATTGCTGCAGCGCTTTAACTGATGGCCAGATGCAGGGGAAGACAAGGGATCTGGAGCGGCTCTGTTCCATGACCTAACGCTTGGCATGTGGACAGCTGATGGAGGAGTCTAAGCTACCAGACCAGCATAATCTTTCAGATGCAACCCAAATCCTTAGTGACAAATGTTCAGTGCTTTATGCTAATAAAATCAAGACAAAAAGAAGAGAGGACACGACATAAGGAAGTAACCAAGTGCCCAAGGCTTTGTGGAAACCCACTGCTGGAAGTACTAGCAGATTATTCTTCGAACATTTAAATTCCAGTCTTTTTAGTTCACATGCTTGAGAAACTCATGAACCTACAGCACCAAATATAAACCATAATATGACATACAGTCTTTACACCCACGACATTAACAAGTTCCAGCTTATTTATAAACAGGACTTAAAAAAGATAAGTAGAAAATCAGAATCACTAACATTTCTTATTCTGCCGGAGCTATTCAAACCTTACCCTAGTTTCTTCTCTGGGTACTTCACAGAAATGACACGACAACACTTATTAGCTCACACCCAATGCTAGAATTCAAGCTGGAATACAAGCACGGAAACATTTGGACTGTGGACACAGACAAATGAAAAGTGAAGCCTAGAACACACATTGGAACAAGTTCAGAAAAGAAGAAAACAGATAGGACACAATGGGCTGTGAGGAATCATACTCGGATATGAGCTCTGCTGAAAAGAAGTCTCCCTCTGTACAGAACTCTGATTATACAGTTACCAAGGTGTACCAAGGAAAACCAAGTACAATTGGAGGACTCTGAACCTTCTCCACTGAATTCAATGGCAGCTCAAAAACGGTCCTTCAGAATACTGCATGCAGATGCAGTGCACAACATCAAACAGAGGCAATCCAGCAAGCAGTGTAGAATATAAAGCACTAATATAATGAAAATGCTCATTGTTTTCCACAGATATACATCCTCATCAATTATCACAAATAGCTGCGGCAAGCATGCTAAAAAGATATCTCTTTTTCTTTTCAATGTAAACTGTGTTTTGGTTTTGTACTGCTAAAGCACAATGAAGGGCACACTCTGCTGGTCAGAAGCACCATTTACACAGAAAGCTTTGTAACCGTATGAGTGCTGAAAACCAAACCCCACTGTACGACATCTGGACTTGAAGTGGTGCTCCATACTAGGCTGCTACATGACTTTTTTTCCATCCTGAGTATTAGACAGTGGCTATGATGCTGTGAATGGACTTTCTCATGCTTAAACATCAGCTTACCTGCTGTGAGAACACTTTCTTTCCTGAAGGACATTTTTTAGCAGTACAACATATGTTCAAAAACTCTTTACCTTAGGCTTTTCATCCAGTATTTGCTGACGGATCTCCTTGTGTTTTTCCACAAGTTTCTCCTGTCTTTTACTCTGAGCATCTTCTAGCTGTAAGAAAAGAGCAGGAAATCTTTCAGAGACTGCACATCCTCACTTTCCCACCTCTTCCCCAACAAATACTTCATTCATCAAAATTCAAACACTGTCATCAAAACTAAGTATTTCTTACATCAAATTACACACCATTGTCACAAGCAGCCGTGAGCACAACTGTGCTAATGGTTCTCAGGTGTCACACATGGGATTTAGAATCAGAAATGTCTCAAGGACTTTTCTGGGGACTTTCAATGCTACTAAAAGCAAAATGCATTTTAAAACCCCTAATATTTTGCTGTAGCTTTTATTGTGGAAGCTCTGTGAGATGGCCTCTCTTCCCAGAAGAAGAGGATTTGCATCCTAGAGTCCTCAATGAACATGCTGATAGATTTGGGGCCCCATTTAACAAAGCGCTCAGACGCATGTCTGACTTCAGCAGGAATTAAGGGTAGTTCATTTGCTAATTCTTTAGGTTGCTTCCTGAATCAAGGCCTCTGTAAGCAAAAATGGGCCAACTTTTGAACTGAACTCTCTCTGTACTGAAATAAAGATAAAAATCAATATTGGCGTATGTTTCATAGCGATTCCACAAATCAGAACACCGCAGGGCACACATTCAGCCAGCGTAAACCACCTACAGCTTCAGAAAAGCTAACACCTTCAATGAGGTTCTTTGACTTGTATTTACTCATAGAGCTCATAGAATGCTTTTTGCATTTCAATAACCGTATGAAGGTAATTATTCTTTATGCTGAAGCTTAGAATCTGCAGTTTAAAATGACCTAAAATAGGAAAGCTGGTATTTCAAATCCCAAAATGAAAAACAGACATATGGCCTCACGTACCCGTTTTATGTACTGCACCACCTCCTGGATATAGGATCGAATCATTTCAGTCTTCTCCCTGGGAAGAAGCAATCAATAAGTTATTGTCAAGAAGATCCCACCACAATATTTTAATCCCCTACAACTCCTCAGAAAATAAGTAAGGCTATGCTTTGTGCTTTGAATATAGGGATCTGCTTACTTTCATCCACTTTCTGAACGTGCCCTTTGTAACAGGCCGCATCCTTATTGCATGAAGGGCTCAGATTCCCCATGACCATAACAAACCCCCTGTTCTTTCACAAGAAGCTATTCCCATATGGTACTGCCATGCCTTCAAAGTGATGGTGGTGTTCCTTAAGGCCCAGACACCTCAGTGTGCGCTGTCATCAGTAGCTGCACACTGCCACATTGTGGTACATTATATACTAGAGAAATAGTCTCTATCAGTGAGCAGAGTCTGCTGGTGGCATCCCAGAGACAATGCAAAGTTCCCACAAAGAGCAGGCCAGACTTGAATTCAGTGCCCAGCTTTGCTATGTAAAGTATTCACTCCAAGTTCAACTTTATGCAGTTTAAGTATCTTTGTAAGATAGTTATTAGGTAACCACTGGTCAAAGGCTGAAGATGAGATTCCCCCAAAGGCATAAAGGCACATAAAATAACACTCTGTGAACACCTGAGTTGACCAGAATCAGGACAGAGCTCTCAAACCTAATTGCCTAACTCATGAACAGTGGATTGCTCTTCAGGTGGCATTAAAATCTGATGGGTTTAGGTAGCTACACAGTGAGAAAAATAAAGGAAGAACAATTAATGCAATGTCTTATCTCCGTGTACTACTTCTTTCCCAAGTAAGTGCAGAAGCTCTAAACAACCAACATCTGGGTGCCTCAAACAGGATTCACCAGCAGGTCTTGCTACTCTCTGCTCTACCGTGAGAGTGAGGACAAACTATGTCACTGGGCAGAGGAAGATGAGTTTCTCAGGTAGTTCCCATCTCACCCAAGGGCTCTGGGAAAAGCCCAGCAAACGAAAGCCCTTGGGAAAAATGAGAGCAAAATAAAAGGAAAATAAAGCGTTTCTACATGGCTGTTTCTGAGCCTTTCTCACCAGCGTCTCATGAACCTCTCAGCAAGTAATTTCCTACTGCAATTGATTTTTACTGCTGTAGCAGTTTCGTAATGACTAACTGCTTTTTTTTTAATAGGACTTCCATGCCCTCTGGCCAGCTCTAACCACATTAAGCATTTCTCCCTCTGTTTTCATAATCACTTATTATAGAATCACACAATAGTTAGGGTTGGAAAGGTCCTTAAGATCATCCAGTTCCAACCCCTCTGCCATGGGCAGGGACACCTCACACTAGACCATGCTACCCAAGGCTCTGTCCAACCTGGCCTTGAACACCACCAGGGATGGAGCATTCACAACTTCCCTGGGCAACCCATTCCAGTGCCTCACCACCCTCACAGTAAAGAACAACTTCCTTATATCCAATCTAAATTTCTTCTGTTTAAGTTTGAACCCATTACCCCTTGTCCTGTCACTACAGTCCCTAATGAAGATTCCCACCCCAGCATCCTTATAGGCCCCCTTCAGATACTGGAGGGCTGCTGTGAGGTCTCCATGCAGCCTTCTCTTATTCTCCCTTTGTTATCTTTTTTCCTAGGATGCTTATAAAAATTCTACAATATTGATTCTTAAACTGTCTGATGTAGTTTGTTGTGTCTGAGCTTCTTTTAGTGTTACCAAATACACAGATTCTATGTCGAGAGGGTCCAGAACCTGTATAAACCCTTTTACCTGTAGAAAATCAAACACAGTTGTGTCTTGGTTACTTACAAAACTCAGAAATTCCAGATTTTTCTGCTTCTGTACTTTAAACTGTTCTTAAATGGTACTAAAGTAAAGGCTGGTAACAAGAATATCCAAGCAAACAGTCTAAGATTAAAATGTTCCATTTTCTTTTCGAGTTGCTTGCCAGAGCAATGAAGGAGGACAAACAAACCTAGATCCTGTGCCCTTGGGATGAATATGATCAACTTGTACAACTACAGTTTGCATTTTCTGGTGGTGCATGAATGAAGTGAATACTCCTGTCCCTGTTCTCAGGAACTGCACCCTCAGAGCTCAGCTTTTCTCTCTCTCACACCCAAAGTGACTGCACACTGAGTAACACTGTCACAGGAGGAGAATCACAGCATCCAAAGGGAATTTATCACCAAAGAGCAAACTTTCCAGTGTGTTGCTGCTATTTCATTTGGAGAGCAGCTTAACTGAGTTGAGAAGAAAAGATAACCCACAAATAAAAACCTAAGTTAAGGTGAAATCAAACCCTGCAGGAACTGAAGCCATTAAGTCTACTTATACTCAGAGGTGCAGTGTCTGGATTAACAACATCCTAGTGAATCACTCGGTCATGCCACTCACAGGCATATCCCCGTACCACTCACCGGCGCCTTTGTGACCCCCCAGACACTTAATGCTCACAGAACAGGAGATTACGTTAGTATTAGTATCAGCACAAGTAAGGACTCCACTGCTCTGGGGAGGTATTACACCTGCCTTGTATTTTAGGATTGAGAACTTTGATTTTCCAGTTGTGAGATATCTTGCCTCCTCATAACATACAAGGGTATGGATCTAGGGATAGACTTACTCTTCCATTTGATTTTTGTCCTTGGACTTCGCTTCTGTGATCTTCTCCTGCCTCTTCTTGTCCATTTTTTTCTTCAATTCTTTCTTTTCTCTAAAGCATAAAAAATAAGTAAGTTCAAAATGAACCTAAACAAAACCCACTGGGAGTAGTAATCAATTATAAGGGGAATAGCACCTTACTTTTCACATGTTTCTTTCAGTTTCTTTAGCTGGCTGTTCTGACACTCCTCTGCTACATCTGTCAACTTCTGAATAAGCTAAAAAAAGAAAATCCCAAGAAACAAAAAGATGTATTTTCAGCAAAATATCAGGCATGCACCTAAGTTTCCTCAAAAGTCTGTAGCAGACATGGAAGTGTTACAGTATTCCCTGAGTAATTACAAAATGCTCAAAAGCCAGTAAATGTTCTTATCAGTGTAAATGCTTTCTTAACTTGTGGAGTGCAGCCTGACTTGTGCGTGTCCAACTTACACAGAAACTGCTATTTCTCTGGACACTGAGGGGATGCAGTTTCAGGATATTAGAATCATAGAATCACAGAATGGTTTGGGTTGGAAAGGACCTTAACATCATCCAGTTCCAACCCTCTCCCATGGGCAGGGACACCTCACACTAAACCGTGTCACCCAAGGCTTTGTGCAACCTGGCCTTGAACACTGCCAGGGATGGAGCATTCACAACTTCCCTGGGCAGCCCATTCCAGTGCCTCACCACCCTCACAGTAAAGAACTTCTTCCTTAGATCCAATCTAAACTTCCCCTGTTTAAGTTTGAAACCATTCCCCCTTGTTCTGTCACTACAGTCCCTGATGAAGAGTCCCTATCCAGAATCCTTGTAGGCCCCCCTCAGCTATTATAAGGCTAAAAACCAATATATTTTGCAGATTTTACCTCTACTAGGAATTAAAATGTCTGTGTAATTCATGCATGGTCACAAACTGAACATATGCAATATAAATTACAAACTGAATTCCTGTGTACCACTGAGTGTTCAAGGTTCTCTGTGAGTGCTGAAAACATTCCTCTTGCATTGAGCATTACTACATGGAACAGCTTGGATATCAGGGTGGTCAGGTGGATATTGAAAATTCATGAGAGCTGAGAAAGTTAAGCATAGAGAAACACAGCCTGCATTTTGATCATGGAATTGTGGATTCAATAGCATCCGAGTCACTGGTTTGAAACCTGCTGGGTCCAGCCCCATTCCTGCTGAAACCGCAAATAAAGAGGGTTCTTATGGTGGTGATGCTGATAGAGGAGACACGGACAGGGCTTGTGTGCTAGTTCAATGAGCGGTGAATTAAAGTTGGAAATGGGACCAATTTGATTTGATCACCCCCTCTAATTTAAGTCTGATTCTGTAAAATAATCCTCTCAGGATGATGATCCAGAGAACATTATAATAATGCCTAGCGAGGCTGATCCAGCTTTTCAGTCCTCAGATAAAAGAAGAAAGATACCAACAATAGGCTCTCCTCTAAAAGAAACACATCACAAAGAATCTCTCAGCTGCAAGGCAGATTTTAATTGGAATATTAACTCCTGCACAGCTCAAAGGGAAAACTGGCTGAAAGTTCTGTGCCAAAAAATGAATTTATTCTGACACTACCTAACTGGATAATGCTGAAAATGTAACTGTGCTTCAACAAATGCCATTTCCCATTCTGAAATGAGAAATGAGTTGGTTTAGAATGGAAGCTCAACTATGTGGGTCAAAATTGGCTCATTTTTATAATGATCAAAACCTCTGAGACGCAGACAAGCTTTCACCTGAATGTGGACATACAACTGGTGATAGACAGGGTACCACTTGGGAACTGCAGCTCTGTGCTGTGATCCACAAGAGTGACTTTGTGAAAAGGCCTTGCTGAGAGATCTACTCGTATCACTGCTCTGACCTGCCCTTTTTGGATGGCAGGGCAGAGCAGACAAATCAATTCACCCAACATGCAATAAGGCAAAGCATCATATCATAGGAAAAAAATTGCGAGAGAGGATTGTCTGGACTTGAGGAACAGTTTGCACTCCTGCAACACCCTTTAAAAATGTTCTTTTTGGCCTGAGGACATCCAGCAGCATCAGCTGCCATCTGCTCAAGCTCCTCCTTTTCAGCTGAGAGGGCCTAAGATCCTGCTGTAGTTGTTGCCAAACTCCAGCTGTAAAAACAAGCTGGCTTGGACTGATGAACACAAAATACTTCTTCACTACATACAGATTATATCCTGCATCCCCTTAAAGCCTTCCTTCATCTGCAACAGGAACACTGCTTGGCACAACTCTGTGCCCTGGGGAATGTTTGAATCTATTTTCATGGTATTTCAATCTATTTTCCTGCCTCCTTGAGTGTTTTCTGTTTAAAAAAGTGGCAGAACAAAACGGGAACGTCATCCAAAAGCTGCAGTAAACTGAGACTTACGTAGCTAGAGGTAAGGACTCTGTGTTAGCAGTAGTTATAATCCTGTTGCCTTTCTGCCTTCCATCACACCCTTCCAAGTTGTTACAAGCGTTAGTGACAAAACGACACAACAAGCCCTTGAATTTGCAGCAGACCACAGGGAAATCAAGCTCTGAGATGGACTCCCAGTAAGAGGAAGCCCCACTTAATTATATTGTCATGCTGCTTTCATTACTCGCCCTGAGACTGCTAAAGCAAAGCCGACAACATAACAAATGTACCAGCTTAATGTGCTCCCGTTTCTGGTACTTCTCACTGTAATACTGCTCCTGTCGGAGATTCAGCAGCTGCTGTTGTTGCTTCTCCTTCAGCTCAACCAGCTTCTGGGTCATTTCGGAGTCGAGTGCAGCTAATTCCTGTTCAATAGTTGAAGAACCGTGGTCCGGGCTGCCCGCTTCAGATCTGCAAAGACAAACAGATGCAGACAAGGTCTAAATCACCATATCCCGTATCTTCGAGGCAGCTGGTTATATATAGCCCCATAAGTTTCTGAGCACCACCTACAGGGCCGGAAGCTGATTTTAGCTCTAATAAGTTCAATAATGTACCCTTTAAGAAAAAAGTGTTAAGAGTTTATTCATGGGATGCCTATTGCTTTTAAACCTCATTTTACTAACCCATCATGGTGGTGCGAGCCAGACTGAGTATAAATGAGCTATAAATGAAACTGACAAGATTTCCCATAAATAGATGCCCATCAACTTGTTCATCCACTTTCAGACATGTAACTCCAGAGCTGCACAGTCCTCAGCAGAGATGGTGAATGCGAAGTACTGTGAAAACAGAGCCATCCTTGCATGCACTTAGCAATAGATTTATGAGTGTAGCTTTATATCCCCATTTATAAAACATCCCTTTCATCCCTTTCTTTAGTAAATTCTCCCCCCTTCAGGAAATACCATGCATAGCACACAGAGAAGAAAGCGCTCTACGGGCTGCTGGCTTTAGGAAGGGAGTTAACACCCCAGTGGGGACTAAACCTCAGAAAGGAAGCACAGAGGAGCAAAGGAAAAATACAATGGGGAAGCTAAAAATCAACACTAAGGAACAGTCTGGGTTGGTTTGTGTTTTCTATTTATTCTTTCTTAAGAGAGAAGGAAGGAGAGAAGTGATTGGGAAAGGAGACATGATGACACTAAACTGCCCAAGGGAAAAATAAGCAGCAAAAGCAGCCGTACTCTCAGGCCAACACTAAACCAAGCCCAAGACAAATACGGGCAAAAAACCCTTAAGAGGCTGTGTCCCTGCTCCGCTCTGTGGTTACTGCTGTGCTCAGGTGTTAAAGCAGTTGCCTGGGAAACCTCAGAACAGTGCCCGAGATGACCAAAACAGCAAAACCTTGACAGTGAGAAAAATGAGTTTGCTATTCAGATATATGCACAGCTTACAATGCAGAGAACTTGCTACACTGCTGCCTCTCTCCTGTCTCCTGGGTTCAAGTTTGCTGCTGCTGTCAATTCCAGTTACTTCAGCTGAAATAACGTGAGGCTGCTTTCATCCATCTGAGGAAACAAACCCCAAGGTAGCCTCTTCTTACTTCTTCTATTTTGGTTGTATTTGAATATTCCACTAAGAAGTTAAGTGGTGTCAGTGGGATAGGTGAGGATAATTTAACTACAGACAGCATTAATGAATACTAATGTCAGCATATATGTCATTACATTATACATTTTAAAGCTGACGCTTCTCTTGTATCTTTGGGAAGAAGGAATAAGGCCTATTTCTAAATGCTGGCTAAAACAGTAAAACTGTCTTTTAAGGGACACAATCATTAAAGAAACTGCAGAACACCACCAGCAAAACCCTTGTGCATGTGTATAAACAAATACCTCAATGGCTTTACTGAATCTCGACCCAGTTTTAGGCAAGGGCATGAAACACGGATTGTATCTGACCACAGCCAGTACTTTTTTGTGGCAATCTGACAAAGGGGCTCCTGATGAAGTAGTGATTTACTCTTTGCAGTTAAAGCAAATAGCTCCAGCAATAATTTAAAATGATAAAAATGACGATTTTCCTTGGGATGCAGTATCCTACCAGAAGTCTGCTGACTGAGCCGATACGTACTTGCAAGTTTGAAAATCCCTGCAAACACAGTCCTTGCCTTTTGAAAACTCAACCTCAGATTTTCTAACTCGCAGATTTTTCTGTATCTGCACATAAAACTGCACATCCCTGAAATCACTGCGACAGCTCCATGTAATAGACTGCAGGCTTTTATGGCGTGACACTGATTTATTGTCAGATCGTAACAAAAAACACCCCCAACCAAAACCCTTTTTCCTCAAAGATGAGTTGTTTTAGTTATTCAGTTCCATTTTCTGCTTCCATTTGAATAGAATATGCTAGAGAAAAGAAAGAAACACGACATTGCTTTATCTGCCACTGTCACACAAACTGATGATGGAAAACACAGCAGAGCAAATACCATTGTGTGTGCAGTTCATATGCAGCCATTAAGGGAGTTTGTTGAACTCAAGTATAGAGCCCAAAAGCCTAAAAACCGGCAACAGTTAAGGCCAGCTGAACATAAGTACACTATGAGCGTTAAGCTTTTATTAAGCTTAATGACATTCTGTCGTTAAGCAAGCATAAATGAATCAGCTCCTTCCTAGGGACAAGTTATGGCCTGAATCCCAGTCACAAACATTTAGAGGTATACAATTAACAAGGTTGGCAGCCAGAGCATGCTTGCAGCTTTGACCTCTGACGGTCTCCTACCAAAAAGTATCGGGTAATTTTATTTAATGTTCATTCAATGTCTGCATATTTAAGAACTGCAGCATATGAATTTTGTGTGAAAGTTAAAGGACTTTTGTGCTTATCTAATTACTGCAAAAAATAAATTATGTTACTGCCCTGGGCTCAGCAGTAGCAGTCATTTTTTCCTCCGTAGTAGCTGGTGCAGTGCTGTGTTTTTGACTTTCAGCCTGGGAACAGCGCTGATAACACCGATGTTTTCAGCTGCTGCTCAGTAATGTTTACTC
>WYDI02024501.1:0-31021 GCA_009867235.2 Psittacus erithacus | reverse complement strand
GCTACAAACATTGGTGTTATCACTGCTGTTCCCAGACCAAAATCAAAAACACAGCACTGCACCAGCTACTAAGAAGGCGAAAAATGACCGCTACTGCTGAACCCAGGACACACAGCTAAATACCTACATGGAGAAATGCTATCTAACAAAGAATTTTGCAAATGAAGATGATTTCTAAATACTGTTATTACAGATTTTATTTTTTATGTAACTTTAAGCAACAAAAAAATAATCATAAATGTGATATTTGTCTTGTGTTCCACTCCTACCTATACATGAGTGTTGCAGTAGCACCTGAGACCCGTGGTGGTGGAGCATGGTCCATGAGATAGATGCAGTAGCTCTTCCTAAAGTTTACATAACGTAAGGCAGTTTGCCCACATCAGTTCAGCCTGAGGAGGGCAGGGGGTCCCTGGAAGAGCTTAAGTGCAGGCTATAGTCCTCTAAGACGGATGGAGTTTTCTGGGAACAGGTCACATTATGAAAGTGCCAGTGAAAGGAAGACCTGAAAACAGAACTGGCACCAATGCCAGTAATTATGCTGAAGAGCAGCGAGTGCAACTTGGACAGATTTTTCTGAAACTCATCAACGGCTTCCTAATAATACATCATAGACAAAATGAGCTCAGGTGGCCCAGGAGACAATTTTATCAACAAAACTGGAAAAATTAAGGCCCAACAATGTCCTCAGCCACCCATTGTAACCCCCAAGCCTGCTTTCCGTCTTCATATTAATTTTTCAGTTCCACATTATCCATACTTGAAAGTACCTCAGTTCTTGCACAAAACTGGCAGCTGTAAAATAAATGCACATACAGCATTAATTATGGATTGAGTGTGCCATGTAATATATTCATTGCAATTGATGCCTATAGGCTGTCTGAATGCCTCGGCCTCTAGCTTCAAGACAGTCTTCAAAAGCAGCCTTATACAAATGCACCTCTTGTTATTCTGAGGGAGTTAGCAGAGCCGTAGATGACAAGAGCAGGGTGCAGAGCTGAGAAAGGCAATCAGCTATCTTTTTGTTTGAAGATGGTGGGAAGGCTTTGTCCATAATTGCAATGTGCACCTGGGTTCCAAATTGCTTCTGAGCTAGAGCTCTTTGACAAGGACAGGCGCTGCTGGGGTGGAGCGTGGCAGCATCTCCTGTGACCCATGTATTTACACAAATAGACAAAGTCTGATGTCTCCATCCAGAATAAGGTCCTGATCAGGTATTTTTCCTAATTAACCAGATAAATGCCCACTAACTTTAAAAGATATTTGCTTGAGTACGGAAGGCATTTGTATGTCATTCAGAATTTATTCATATTTTATGAAGCATTTAAGACTCTTTCAGAAGGAATTGTGTTATGCACATATAACATCAGTTACATATAAGATTCCTTGATTCAACAATAAAAAAAATAAAAAGGATAATTTTACCCTTTATTGCCCTTCCCTCCCCTCCATTTTCATTTTGTCATCTGGAATAAAATTAATAATAATACTATTTCCAGCATGTCTGAATGTCTATTGAAATAATAAATCAAGCTTCCAAGGCACAAGTGTGATTTTAAAAATACATAAACATTAATGAGCTTCATTTTTCTCAGCTTTGTCTTTTTGTTTCTCACTTTGATAGCATATCAAACCATTCTTAATAAATCAGATACCTAAGTTAAATTGTATACTGTATGTAGAACAGTTTATACTATGTAGACACATAAACGGGTTTGGCAACTACTTTGAAACATAAAGAGATTCATAAGCAAAATATTCACAAAAAAAAAATCCACAGTTCAAAACTTATCCAATTAGAATTCAGAAAGCAAATGAGTTTTTAAATGCAATCTTAAACTTGGAAGGAGAATCTATCAGGAGATAATTGATTCCACCAAATAGAAACAATCATTGAAAATGTTCTGCCACCAGAGGATACTAGGGGATATAGAAACAGTAATAACTCTATACTTTTCCTTATGATATTTCTGACAGGTTTCTATGAGCTATTGTCCTAGTCCACTGAGCAGGCAACCCCTCTTTGTCACGCTACATTGCTCTGCTTTTGTCCTGTTTCTTTCCTGGATGATGAAGGCAGCGCTGTTTCCACCTCCCTTTATCTTCCAGCAGAGCCTGGGGAAAGCCACGCATCCAGGGGGCTGCAAGGATGGGTCCTCTGACTTGGCAAAGACATTGGTGCCATTTGCACAGTCCAGGACAACATCACCTTGGGCTTCTAGCAAGACTGGCATTGATGAGAGGAACTAGGGTTAAGGAAAGGAGAGATGGGAATATCACCCTTCTCACTCCAATATAGCTTCAGGAATGGAAGGAGTCTGATACTTACAGGGCTTCTTCCAGGTTTCTGGTCCCCTTTTCTTTCTGTCTAAGTCTTTCTTTCTTGTGGTGTACACACACAAAGTAAAAGTCAATTTTACATGTGCACATGAGAAGCTCCAAGCCCTCTTGCATGCCAGCAGTCATTGGGGGGTAGGGGTGTGACTGTTGGTATCTTTATTACAAACATGATTTTTATGGAAGTCAATCAAAATAAAATAATATGTTTGGACTTCAAGTTTATAATTCCCAAATTTCATTATTTCCAAAACTGCAATGAAAGGCACAGATTTTTCCAGATGTACACAAGAGGTGTGTCCTGGGTTCAGCAGTAGCAGTCATTTTTCTCCTTCTTAGTAGCTGGTGCAGTGCTGTGTTTTTGACTTTCGGTCTGGGAACAGTGCTGATGACACTGATGTTTTTAGCTGCTGCTTGGAATGTTTAGACTGACCAAGGACTTTCTGAGCCCCATGTTCTGCCAGAGAGGAGGGGAAGCCGGGAGGAAGCAGAGACAGGACACCTGACCCAGACTGACTAAAGAGGTATTCCATACCACAGCACGTCATGCCCAGGAGGTAAGTGGGGGCAGTTACTCGGAAGGGTTCTATCACTGCTCGGTCAGGCTGAGTGGTGAGTGATTGTATTCCCTTCCCTTGTAGTTTCCCTTATCATTGTTATTACTGGTGGTAGTAGCAGAGATTTGTGTTATACCTTAGTTACTGGACTGTTCTTATCTTAACCTGTGGGAGTTGTATTCTTTCGATTCTCCTCCCCATCCCTTCGGGAGCTGAAGGAGGAAGGGAGGGAAGTGAGTGAGAGACCGCATAGCTGATTTACAGCTTGGCTTAAACCACGACAAGGTGTAATAGGAAGACCACACAGCTAACAGTTGTCTTTTGCTTGCTTATCCAGTGGACAAACTAAATCACAAACGTCACTGCTCCCAAACAGCATTAGTGATACGTTCTTTGATTTACTATTCTATTTTTCTTTCTACCTGTACAAAGAATGTGCTTAGACAAGCCTAAAAGGAGTCTATGGAATAATCATTCTGGCCCATATGTAAATAAGTCATATTTTATCTCTTGCTGATGCTCAGCAATTTTAATGATTTTTATTTTTGCTCTGCCCTCTTTTCCTTCAATTATTTTATTCGTTTATGGCATCTAAAAAACATGTTTGTTCTATGGGAAAGAATGATTCATTGCAGGGGAATGTGTGTGTTTATGCACATATATATATAGATGTATAAAACTTCTGTTCCTTTTTTAGCAAGATTCTTCACTAATCGAGTTCTGATGGTTTAGTACAGTCCTATAAATTAACTTAAAACTGCACTAGTTGCAGAAGAGCATAGTTCTCCTTTAAAATTATGAAAAGGTACACACTCTGCGTTTGCTTATTCATAATGTTTCCTATGAGGAAAAATAAGCTAGGATTTGAGGATTTTTGAGATCTGATTTTTCCAAATAGGCAACAATACAAACAACTCACTCTTATCTAGAAGTAGCAGGAAAGATTGCTATGGTGTGGCAGCGATGATATGGAAACCTCTTGGAATGATATGCCAGGCAAGGTGGGAGTTGCCATTATTTTACAAGATATTATACTGCAAGTGGGGAAATTAAAGGATCATCAGTATTTTTGTGGATCCATTACTTATGTGCCCTCTGTGACAACAGTAATCTTTGCCACCACCTGCATCTCCCTTGCCAATCCATGAGTTCTGCATCTCTAAATCTACAATGTATCTCGTATTCCTGTGTTTGCTAAACTCAGATCAGGCATGTGTTGCAAATAGTGCTGAACAATGCACTTGCTGAGCGGTAGCTGTTAGACTAAACAGAGCAGGTAAGTGTTGAGCGGATACTGCAGCCTTGTGCCCTAATTTACATGTCTAATCTGCAGACCACTGGAGATCTCTATTTTTCTGCCCATTTGGTTGATAGTGACTGATGTTCGTTTAACTGTTTGTTTAAAAGAACTGACAAATGACAGAGAGAGGGCAAAAGCATACGTGCCTTATTTCCTTAGGTTGAGAGACTAGTGAGAAGTAGCAAAGCCATGGAAGCTTATAAATTTCACGCTGTACTTGAATAGCGAAATATATGATACATAGATAATTTTTCCTTTTCATTATCAAACACTCATATTCAGCTGTTCTGGTGCTATTTCAGCACATGGTTTATGATGCATACAACCCCAAGTTTCTTAATGCTGCATCCCCAGCTCTGCCTCTGCCAGTCTTTCCCGGAAGAGCAGCCCTTGGAGCCATCCTGGTGGTCTTTGGTTTTCCTTAGACTCAGTCTGAGCACATGTGCCCACCTGTGGGGATTCTTTGGATTTGTTGTGGTTTTAACCCAGCCAGTAACTCAGCACCACACAGCCACTCGCACCCTCCCCTCATGCCTCTCACCTTCCTGGGTAGGATGGGGAGGAGAATGGAAAGAATGTAACTCCCATGGTTTGAGATAAGAACAGTCCAGTAACTAAGGTGTAACACAAACCACTGCTGCTACCACCAATAATAACAATGATAAGGGAAATAACAAGGGAAGAGAATATAAAGGGAGAAAGTAAAATAGCAGTGATGTGCAACAGAATTGCCTACCACCTGCAGACCTTCTGGGTAACTCCCCCCAGTTTCTATACTGGGCATGACGTGCTGTGGTATGGAATACCCCTTTGGCTACTTTGGGTCAGGTGTCCCATCTCTGCTTCCTCCCAGCTTCCCATGCTCCTCCTCACTGGTAGAGCATGAGACTGAGAAGTCTTGATCAGAGTAAGCAACACTTAACAACAACTAAAACCACTGGTGTGCTATCAGCATTCCACTCAGACTAAAGCTGAAAACACAGTACCACATCAGCTACTAGGAAGGAGAAAAAGAACTGCTACAGCTAAACACAGGTTCATACCCTGCCTTTTGAGAAACGTTAGATCTGAAAGAGAATTCTTAATGGACAAAATACCCGTTAGAACTCTACAGATGTGACAGATCTACTTATCTCAAACCCAAAGAAAGTCATACAGAAAATTTAAATAGGTTATGTTTAAAACAATTTTTTAAAAATTTTTCCCTGTGAGGGTGCTGAGGCGTTGGCATAGGGTGCCCAGAGAAGCTGTGGCTGCCCATCCCTGGCAGTGTTCAAGGCCAGGTTGGACACAGGGGCTTGGAGCAACCTGCTCTAGTGGAAGGTGTACCCGCCCATGACAGGGGGCTGGAACTGGATGAGCTTTAAGGTCCCCTCTCCATCCAAACCAGCCTGGGATACTATGATCTTACTCTGCTGGCTCGCCTTCATCTGGTAAGATATTCCTGGTACACTGCAGGAGATAGTTCCTAAGAAAGAGGCCTCTAAGAGGATGCTGTACTCCACGGCACATCTCCACTAGGTCTTTCAAAATATCTTTCCTGGACTGTGGAAATGACTTGACATAGACAACACCCACTGTTATCAGGAGATATCTGCAAAAGGCACAGAATCAAACAATAAATTATAAATAACACCATACTTAAAGGTAACAGTTCCTTTCTTCCATCCTGGCAGTATTACCAAAGCACAGAAAGCAATACAACATCATTTAGGTCCCATAATTTTGCATATTAAATTAGCTTTCAACTCCTGTTTTCCTCTGCCAGAGAGCACAGAAAGTCTGAATAGCCACCTGGCCTCATCACAACACTTTATGCATTGAATCTTAAAATACTTAGCATACATCAAGTTCTGAATGCTCTCAGATAGCTTGTCTATACTTCCAGCACCCTACTAAACTGGTAAACATCTCCAACACATATAGATAAGTAATCTGTTATGGTGAAGCAGTTAAGCCTCTTTCACACTTTAGTCTAGCAGGAGAGCTGTTATGCTCTTCAGAGATCCTCAGGCCTGTACTCATTCTTTCAGCATCTGTATATTAAGTGAAAGGTAGAACGGACACGCAAGACACAAAGGACTGATGCTCCAGTGTATTGCAGTCTCCAGAGAAAAAACTCAACAGCACTCAGAACTTTCACATATTCTGTTTAGAGGTCTCAAGCCTCTGACACCTCTGTCTCCTGCATGGATGTGCACAGAACCTTCATGAAAGCACCAGAAATGTTCATGAGGGATAGTAAGAGTCAACAACAAGCAGGCAAGAAGACAACTCAAATGATTATGCAGAGGGGTAAAGGCATCATGGTAGTCATTAGCCAAACTCCAGAAACTGCACAGGGAGGCAGCCTTATGTCTCCAAAGCCTCCTCCTGGCATGAACATAATGTCAGGAATTAATAACTGCATTACCAAACAAAATCTGAGTCCTAAGTCTGACAATCTAGATCTACTCCAGCCCAATGGTAATATATTTAAAGATAAGCCTTCCAATATCATCTCTAGCATGCTAAAACCAAAAGCACATATTCAGAACCACAAAGCTTTTCAAAATTAAGTCACAGAAATTTTCAGCTTCCTTCTCACATTTCTTACCCTCCAAGAGACAGACATTTATGAAGCATCTGCTCTGTGTGAGAATCTAAGACGCGGATCCTCAGGTACAAGTTCACTAACAGATAACTGAAAATGTTAATAAATGTGTAATCAATCTCAGAGATCAGAAAGTGGTACTTTTGTGGTACTAATCTTCTGCTAGTACTGTGGTACTCATCTTCCACTGACCAGCAATTTACTCAAAAGCCAACTTTTTTCCAGTATCAATGTGCTTCCATCTTGGGTCATGTGCAAAACAATACACTGGCAGGAAGAACTGACCTTCTAAAGCTGCACTCTTGGCCTAAATCTCAGAAGTCTCACAGCAATCCTCTCTTAAGATACGCAGAAATACTGCTCATCATTGCAAACTGCATTCTTGCTGTCAAGCAAGAATGCAGAATAAATCATTATCTGCACCTAGAGTCTGACCACTACTGACTACTTTTAACACACAGTAACATACACACTTACAGTCTTGGAATAATATTGCCAGCGTACTGTACTAGCTCATAAAGGTCTGCCACTTTCCTTCCTTTGGCAAATTCATCTGTCAGGTAGACCTCCAAGTAGTGCAGCTCATCAGAAATTGCCATGTCTTTCTCATAGTTAAGGATTTTAATTTAAAATATCTACAACAGATCTACATGCTAATTTGCTCATTCACACCAAAAAAGAAAGATGCTGTACCAAGTACAACCATGCCCAAGTAGGTAGTACTTCTGAAACAATAATCACTATTGGGATAAACACGCACAACTAACCCCAAGCCTTCAACTGCTAGTTTTAGCATATTAGAAAAGGGAAAAAACCCCTAAGTCAAAAGAACAAGCAAATGAATGTGACTGAATAGAGTATCTAAAGTAACTGCATACTACGTCTTTAGAAGAACATCATCCACACCTGGAGAAAGCAGTATTTGAATATGTTCACATTCTATTCCTAAGTTGCAAAAACTTCTTCAGATACCACAGTATGCACAAGTAAACATACTGAGAAACTACTTGTGATTAGAAGCTAATAAAATAACAAAGGGCAAAAAATAAGTTGGTTTTACAGATTTTTTGGCTAGCGTAGTGCAAGCAGAGCTGTTTTACAGAGCTGATATTTTTTATGGAACTAGACTACTGAAAGCTCCTAAAAGAAGACAGAAAATACATTGAAGACTTGCTTTATACCAAAGGGAAAAGACAAATTTACACAGTGAGCAAATAAGTGTATCTTCTACAATATATTCAGGTAACTAAATCCTGAGGAAAAAAGTGCTAGTAAATATGAGATAGATGAGACGCCATTGTACCCAAAAAGCAGATGAACATTTCACTCAGCACTTCAACTATTTGTTTCCTCTTCAAAGGATACAGAGCTCATAATAGCTCTTTGGAGATAACATAGAAGTCCGCAGCTCACCAAGCATGTTGGAAGCATGTTTCAGAGCATCCATGAGCTTGTTTTTGTCCTGTAGAAGAAGAAAGAGAGAACAGTCTGTAAGAAATACCAGGCAACCACAGTATTTTAGAAAGCTGCACTCTCAGCTTTTTAAAAAAGCAGACGGAGAACACACACTGCCAGCAGACCGCTGTTGGAATTCTTCTTTCCCAACACCACCACCCTATTGAAAGCCACAGTTTATTAGGCGGCATATAACTTAGACTTATGATGCATATAATCACCTGGCATCACAGGATACAAGGCAAACTTCTAATCTACCACCTATATATACTTGGGTTACTTCTCTTCACAGTACTGGAGATTAGTATTGATTTACTGGTTTACTCCTAGCAGACAAGAAGCTTCACTGCATTTTAAAGTCACATTTTTACCAAGCATCTCTTCATCTGGAAAGACTGCACCTTCACAGCCTGTATGGCTTCATCCAGGAGTTTTTCCTGTTCATCCTGAGGAGACTGCTGTGTTATTGGCTGGAAGAAAAAAAAACGACACACAACAAAACAAACAAACAAAACCCAGTAATTTTTATGAAGCTGTTTATGACTTGGTTCAAACCAGATTCCTGCAGCTTAGAACACAGTGCAAGTGACACTGCAGTGTAACCTCTCAAGAGTTATCAAACACCTGTGTGACATGTAAGGGAGAGAGAGCCTAGGACTTCACAAAAACCTCAGGTCAGGGGTGAGGCTGGTTATGAGTAGCCTGTGAACACCACTGCTTCTTGGAGTGCACAGCCAAGGGGACAGAATAGGGTCAATTTTTCCCTTCTAACATTTAGAGGTCAAGAATCCAGTGCAAGATCTGACAAGAAAACTCTTCAAGAGAATGCAAAGACATCATTCATCACTGTGCTGAGAGGAAGCACTGTTACTTCTTTACACAGAGCTTCGAAGCAAAGCCCTGACTGCACACACTGCAAGTACACAGATGCTTTCCTGTACTCACAATTCTCAACTACCTGCTGTCTGAGCCACAGGACTCTATTAAGGACAAGCTTCAGATAAGCAAACGATGAAGTACAGCCAGTGCTTTCTGGAAGGTAGCAGTGACTTACAAAAGGCAATAGAAAACTGAAGAGAAGCAACAACTCTTCATATCCGCTACTAATCCCAGTGACCTCCTCCTCATACCTCTCCTCAAAGGCCTTCAACATCTTTTGCCTTTCCAAGGATCACATTGCATTTCCTTATGATTCAGAGAGTATCCTCTTTTTCACTATATCTCAGTAACAAGCTAGTAGGCTATGAGCTACATCATCCTAACATTCTTAAAACTAGTATCCTGAGTACCAACTCCTCCCACACGGCCCACAAGTGCAGTCCCCATAAATGTCTGCTGAGCACTGAGGTTAAAACTGAGGTCTTTATTGCAATAGAGAGGTTTTAACTTATCAGAACTTCCTGGTTATAGAGCACTGCAGTCTCGGTACACCTCTGTTTTCTCCCATACTTAATTAAATTTTTGTTCTGCAATTGGAATCTCCCTAAAGAGACACAGACCATATTTTCCCCTTGTTCTTCCCTGTACCCTTTTCCACATTCAGATTGCCTCCATCACACCCAAATAGGCAGTGAAACTAGGTTTTCCATTGCCCAGCTAGACAAAAAAACAAGGCTGATCCAACATTCTTGACAATCCTTCAAGGAAGAAGTTACAGGAGATAAAGGTTCCTTCCAACCAACACTTCTATGACTCAATGTGCCTCAGTAACATTCAAACCATGCACAATAACTAATTAACAAGTCTATTTAGTCCACAGAAAAAGCCACTTATGCTAATTAGAGTGACTGCACATCTTACAAAGCTCTCTATAATTAATAACAAAGTGCAGCTCTTTCAAGAAAGAATTTAAGCATAAGGCAACAGCAGCATCCATGGCTAGATGACTCTACTTCCCAGGCTATTCAGTAGATTCAAACTCTTAGAAAACCTCCATCTGTGAAGCAAGAATGTTCTGCCAGCAAACTTCGCTGCAATTCCTTAGCTTTATTTATTCCACAACAGATTGGAATTTCGAGGAACAGAAGATGACAGTGCTGGGACTGGTGTGCAACAATATCAACATCTTGCAACAGACTTGCTGAATTATGCCTATGACAGAACATTTGTCACAGTCTACCATCCCCTGAACCTACACTAGTGTTTCAGAGAAGATACATCACTACTAAGCTGAGTATCATATGCTGTAACCACATCAGATATCTCTATGTTAAAGCACAGCCAGAAACAGCACAGTAACATTGACACTAACCACAGCTTCCCATGTCCCCTTTTTCTAATGGGCATTAAGCTTACACAGTCACCAGTTCCGCTCTGTCATCCCCAGTTGTCCACAGGGCTGAGTAGTGCTGGGAAAGCTGTTTAGGCTGTAAAGCATCAAATAAGCCAGAAAACTAGTCCAGCTGACCCACAGTTTACCATTCATCCTCCAACCACATAAAACACTGCAAGCAGGAATGTAAGAAGGCAGCCTTTTGAGAGCAACACCAAGTTAAAGCATTTATTGAAACACTTATTTGCTACAGCCACAAGAAGTAGTTGGCGGAGTACACACGCATCACTTCCCTTACTTCTGGTGTGAAAAACACGGGTTAAAGCATCATGGCTACTATGAGTTTGAGACTATGCTTTACATGATACCAATACTAATCTTATCAGAAATATCTAATTGAAGGTATACACTTTCTTATGCAACTTTAACCACTGCCTTTTACCAACAGCTAGGGAACTAATGGAGTTTCACAGTCTTGCGGTCAGACCTAGCTTCCACATTTATACTGAACCAGAGTCAGCTTTGTATCAAATTCTGCCTCCATCAACAGAAGACATTGACAGTATTTCCATTTCTGCTCTAAATTTGAGCAGCAAGGTCCCACGCTGTACTCAACACTGGGATTGTACAAAGTACGTGACCAAATTCATTTACAAGCATTTCCACAATACCACAAGCGATCAATTTTTTTCTTCTGTATCTCTTCAAGATTAAGACGAAAATCACACTTGTATGTGTTCTAGTATAATGACTGAGAAGGTGACAGGTCTAAGCAAAGATGTCTGTACTACAAGGGTACTGTACTTCATGTCTAAAGAAGATGGCACTGGCATTGTACAGCTGCACAGGTAGTGAGATAATCTACCACAGCAACCAGCATATAAAAGAAGTAGTCTAAAGTGGTGCTTGTAACAGCTTCACTTCTATACGAAGAGAAAACATCATAACAGCAGCAACACTGAACAAGTTCCAACTCTTTCTTACTTTTCAAAGTTTGAGTATTTATCAGCTTACCCTTTTCTTTCTACTTCAGAAAGCAAGCTACTTTCAGATTCAGAATGACAGAGGTTTCCAGGCACTCTTATTATCAAGTGACACACAAGATCACATCAAGATACACATACCCTGATACACACTCCCGAAGTTTGAGAAAGTTGTGGCAAAAAACAGCTGAAGAGAACACACATTAAAAGTCTACCGACCACAGTCAGCAGGGCACACACCAAACTGGAAACCAGCTCTTCTGTCAGGTACAACGTTGAATAAAGCTGGTTACGTTCTCTATCTTCCACTTTAAATTAGGAACCTAATAACAAAACATGGCATTTTCAAGTGCTATTTTATCAAAAAAATGTAACTGTGCTGTGGAGTCCTTTGCCAACTTACAAACAAGAATCTGAAACATAACCTTTTGAAGCAGAAAATTTTGACAATGGAGAAAAGCACCAGCACTCCATAATCACAGCACAGAATGTTCTGGCTTGTCAATAACATATGCAGCAAAGCATAAACTCCTGCACGAACACAAGATAAGCAATTTACAGGCTTTTAGAAATGCCTGAGCCCCATTAGATATACTGCAAATGTTGAAGAAAAAAGGAGAGCTGATGTGAACACAATTTTCTGCTTTACTTGCTCCCTAACCTTTTTTCCTCTGAGAAAAGGGTTAAACCATGACAAGTGACAAGGACAGAGAGCTGCCTCATTAGCTGCACTATCAGCAGCTGTTGAGGTGAGCTGGGTTTTCTCGTGCTGTGGGGGGTTTTTTGTTCCTTTCAGGTTCATTTCTTTGTTGTTTGGGTTTGTGGTTTGTTTTGATTTTTTGGGGTTTTTTGTTTGTTTGTTCGCTTGCTTGTTCGTTTGTTTTTAATAAAGGCTGGTGATCTGTAAGTTGCCTTAGACTTGGAAAACAAGATTTATTTTTTTTTAACCTCAAACTGGCCTGAAGAAGTCTACTGCATGGCTGATCAGAGTGGGCAAGACAAGCTATTTTGCAGATAACAATTAGAAAAGTGTATTATCACAGCAGCAAACATAATTCTGGACCATGCCTTTCTTCATAATAGCTTTAACATACATAATATTCTTCAACACACAAAGCAAATGTTACATCTATTGCATAGAATTTTTTTTTATTTTCTAATAGCTCCTTGGGAAGACTTAGTAAGATCCGTACTTAGTTTCACACTTGATTTAGCTGCACTCTGTACATGATGATTATTTTGAGTCAATGTATGACTAGTTACAATGCTCATTTCACTTACAAATCTGGTAAATTTCAGTACTCAAGAGACAGAACTACACAGTATTGAAATACAGCAGAATTCATGGCAAGCTTATGCAGCCTACCAAACAGTCTGAATTCTGGCTATACTGGTACGTTAAGTTGGATACAGAGTACAATAAAACAAGCAGAAGGTTTTGCTTCTGTTCCACTCTAAAGTGCATTTTCATCTATGATTTAATCAAATCATTAAATACTTTTCTTCAGATAACTCATATGCTCACATCCTGTTCCACACATGACTTTTCCTTCTGTTTACTCACATGCTTTTGCTTAGTACATGCAAGGACCTATACCAGAGTCTGGGCAATCCCACGCACAGCTACAGGTAGGTCAAAAAACAGATTCAGAGCAGCTCTGTGGAGAAGGACTTGAGGGTGGTGGCAGATGAGAAACTTAACATGAGCCAACTTCAGTGTGCTCAAAGCCCAGAAACCAACTGTGTGCTGGGCTGCATCCAAAGGAGTGTGACCAGCAGGACAAAGGAAGTGATCCTGCCCCTTTACTCTACTCTTGTGAGGCCTCATTTGCAGTAGTGTGTGCAGTTCTGGTGCCCTCAACATAAAAAGGACATGGAACTGTTGGAACAAGTCCAGAGGAGGGCCACGAGGATGATCAGGGGACTGGAGCACCTCCCTTATGAAGATAGACTGAGAAAGTTTGGGCTATTCAGCCTGGAGAAGAAAAGCTGCGTGGGGACCTCAGAGTAGCAGAGGATGCTGGAGAGGGACTCTTCATTAGGGACTGTAGTGACAGGCCCAGGGGTAATGGGTTCAAACTTAAACAGGAGAAGTCCAGGTTAGATATAAGGAAGAAGTTATTTACTGTGAGGGTGATAAGGCACTGGAATGGGTTGTCCAGGGAAGTTGTGCATGCTTCGTCCCCGGCAGCATTCAAAGCCAGGCTGGAAAGAGCCTTGGGTGGCATGATTTAGTGTGACGTGTCCTTGCCCATGGCAGGGGGATTGGAACTAGATGACTTTAAGGTCCTTTCCAACCCTAACTATTCTATGATTCTACAATGAATTACATTTATTCAAGGTTTTTCTGCCTCCTTCTAGCTGGATATATTAGGACTACTACCAAGCTGTCACCCTTGAGATATTTCAAATGAACAGTACCCAAGACAGAAGAGGGGTTAGCTACAGAAGCAGATCAGGACAGCTGCCAGCCTACAGATGAAACCTGGGTGCACACAAGGCAACTCTGTAAAAATCACTGAGCTGCCTGGAAGTCACCAAAAATGCATAAGTATTTTGTATCACATAGGAAGCATTACTCTGCAATACTGAAGGCAACTCCAGAACTTTATGTATAGGAGCTCAAAGACGAACCAGAGAGAAGAAAATATTTTTCACATAGTTAAACTGCTACTGCCACAGGAAGCCACGAGACATTAACAAGAATTAAGGGCTGGACTTTGTATTCAGGGGATGGTCAAGAACAGCCAGCGCCCTCCTAAAATCAATCTTGTTAAAGGTACTTAAACATCTATGTAGCTTTAGCATTTCACATCACCTAATTAATTTTTCTCATTCATTGCTCAAGTAACATTCAGGTTTTGCCCCCTCCACCTCTAGAGGATGTAGTACTAAACCGATAACAACATATATATAACTTGAAAGTCTGTTCCAAAAGCCTAAGAACTGTGCAATTCCTGCTTTATAAATCTTGCACTTGGTTTCTGCCCGACTGTCTACATACTATTGCTACTGTTTATACTTCGCACTTAGGTCAATTAACATGCTGTGATGGTTACAGCAAGTGCTGCTTAAAGTTCGATTGATTATTAAATGCTGCAGAAGACACACTAAACAGGCAGACCGTCAGTTTTACCAGGAAACTTGGCTGTCCCCTTGTTTTTACTGGAAACTGAAAAGCATTTCTCAATAAAAGCTATTTCCATGCTGAAATTTCAGGTTTATCTCTCTAATAAACACCATCACGCGCTCCAGAAGCCCTATGGAAATGGGCTCAGCAACGCAAAGCCACCTTCTCTGCAGGAAGAGAAAGGATGTTCGCTAGGACAGTCTGAAACAGCAGCCCTGGAGGGTCGGGAGAGGAACTGCCCCACGGGGAGGCTGTGATGCGGACAAGAGGAACAAGTCTGCCAGCGCTGGAGAGGACACAGCCTGGGGCCGGCAGGAGCAGCATGCTACACCACAGAACTCGGGCCACAGGTGTTACTCAGCCAACATACGGACCTCCCCTGCGGCCCCACAAGCGAACTCGGTGCAGCCCAGCACGCCAGTGACTGCTCTGACCCGGACAGCGGGGGGCCGTGGGCAAGCGTCACCACGGCGCGAACTGCTACCGCGGGCATTGCAGGCCCAGCCCTCATCTCAGCCTTGCCCGGGCCGGCCGGCGGCCACCGGGCCCAGCTCCGGCCCCCGTACCTGGCCAGGCGCGCCCTCGCTGCCACCGGGCGCGGTCACTGACGGCGCTCCCTAGCAGGAGCCGCCGGGTCCAGCCCGGCCCCGGGCAGACAGGCCTGCCCCTCGCCCACCAGCGAGCGCGGGTCGGACCCCTCCCACTCGTACACACGGCAGCGGCCGGGCCGCACCCAGCGCCCCCACCAGCCCCGCCGCCGCCCGACCCGACCCGACCCGGCCCGGCCCGGCCCCGCCGCCCCTCACCATGGTCGCGCCGCCGCCACAGACCACCCCCGCCAGCAACGCTCCGCACAGCCGCACACCGTCATGTGACTGCACCGCCCCACCACGCCCTTCCCATTGGTTGGCTCCGAGGAAGCGGAGCGCTCCAGGGCGATTGGCGTCGAGGCCGATGATTGGCGGAGGGCCCGGCCAGTCCTCTGCCGGACCTCGCTGCACGTCAGGAGCCCGCGCGCTGCAGCGGCCGAGCGTGAGCGGCGGCGGCCGCATGGAGCGGGGCGCGATGCGGCGGTTGGGCGCGCGGCTGGGCCTCACCCAGCCCGGCGTCATCAGGTACCGCGGGAGGATAACAGGAGCGGTGCCCGCCGGGGCCCGGCAGCGCTCCGCTGCTGCGCTGCTGCGCAGTCGGTCCCGGCCCCGCGCAGCTGCAGCCGCCTCGGCCTCCTTTGAGCTCCGATCGGTGTGAGAGAAGCCACGGGCTTGAGGGTGTGGCTGTCGATGGAGTCGCTGCCGCGGGCTGCCAGGGAAGGGCGGCGTGAGCCTGGATCGCCGAGCTCTGCCGCAGCCCTTTCCCTTGCGCGAGCGCTGCAGCCGCGGTGCTGGGTTGGGTAAACCCGGCACCAGCCACTGTCGCTCTCACGGGCTTGTAGCTGGCTTGGCTGACAGGGCTTTGTACGCTGGGTGTTTTGCAGAAAAGCAGAAGAGTACCTGCGGCTATCCCAGGTGAAAGGCACGGGATTGATGGCTCAGATGACGGCTACAAGTGGTGCTGTGATGTGCCTGGACCTAGCAGCTAGCTTCATGAAACAGCCAGTTGACAAAGTAAGCTGCAATGTGTGACTTGGCTGGCTGGTGTGTTCTCTATATAAGTTCACTGAAATCACTGTTTTGTTTAGTGCGTGTGGGAAGCAGGAAAGGGGTAGTAATGATAACTGATGTTACCCTAGGCCCAGTAGTGTGCTGCTAAACAGTGCTGGAGCTTTCGCTACTCAGATTTTGAAACAGGGCAAATTGAGCCCAGTCACTTTGCAAGCTGAGCTTACTTTGGTATAACTTCAGTGGTTTTAGCTGAATAAATCTACAGCAGGGATGTTAAATTTAAGATCTGGCCCATTTACTGTGGAAGGGAAGCAGTGGCTGTAAGGAATCCCTCTCTCTAGTGGTACCTGTAAACCTCCATCTGCAGACCTGCAGGTAGATGGTAATGAGCTGCCAAAATAACATCTGGTACAAGTTGTTTGTGACAGTCCAGTCACAGACAGAGGATAATTTAATTGAAGCTGACCAATGAGGAGTGGCATGAAAGTACTGCTTATCTCTTCAGGTTGTCCAGATCTTGGTTACCTTTGTTTTTAACCAAATAAAAGGTTTGATAAAGGGCTATGACATAATATTTGGAAAAGACAAGCCTTACTTCCAGGGAAACGATCTAAAAATACCACTGAATTAAGAGATGTGGCATTCCTAGGTTGTTAATCTTTCTGTGTACAGTCAAACTTACATCATTCATTGCACAAATTTGTTTAATGTAGCAATTGAACTTTATGGCACTGTGTAGTTTCTCCCTAATCTATTTTGGTTGCCTGAATAAAATGTTGGGAGGAATCTTGCTAATTCTTGTGGTTTGTTTTCTTAAAAGAGCTGTTTCATTAAACTGTCTGGCTTGAACAAGACTACCTACCAGAGCTCCATGAAGTCTTTGGAGTGTTTGCTAGAGGTGAACCCCAGACTGAGAATGCGAGACTTGGCTGTGCAGTTCTGTTGCACAGAGGCAGTGAACACTGCTTCAAAAATACTCCAGAGGTGAGGAAGCTCTTGTGAGCACACTGTTAACCACTAGTAAAATTCTTTGTTTGTTAAATGTGTAAACATCTTGATAGTTGGAAGGGCCAGGTATCTCCCACTGATGAGTGGTGAGGTGAGTTCTTAGTACTGACAGTCCAGCCATTTATCTAGGCCACTTTTTTAAAATGCATGTTAGAAAGACTTAGTCTGTGAATCTTAGCATTGTCTGAGTGAATCCCAATTCTTCAATTGGGAATATTTTAAAAAATACAGGACTCTTAGACCTTGTATTTGTCCATACCATCACACTGTCTTCCATTTGACTTCTGGTCATGTCACAGTTGAGAAGTAATGCTCAGTAGAAACAAATCTTCCCTTCTGGAGAAGCAAATGTCTCAAAATGCACATTACTGTAAGTGTAAGACAATAGGTTGAACATATCAGCAGAGATCCAACAGATTTAACTAAAATTTTGCCCTCTGTAATATGTACTTTAACAGGAGCAGTCACTGAAGAGCTCTGGTCTGGAGTGCTGTCATCCTGATTGCACATGTTTAGATGCTCTTAGGTCAGTGAACAAAGGCTGGGTGTGCCTGTCCGTGCTTAATACAAGCAAAACTAATATACAGCCTGGAGGCAGGTGGACAATAAAAAATTAAATTCCTCAGTGCTGCACATTCACTTTGTCCTTTTCCATATTTCCACATTTAAGTCTTCATATACACATATTATATGTGTAATACACAGAGGAATCAAAGAAACTGTAATTCTATCCTCTATTATAGGATGGATTAATGCAAAGCATCTCATTGTAACTTTCAGATGTAATGTAGAGATAAAGATGCTGTGTAGGTGGGGAGCACAAGAATTAGATTTTAGTGACATGCCTTGATCCAGATCCCTAATTTAAAATACCTTTAAGTCAAAAAGAGGAGGTGATCCCAATGGCCTTCTTTTCTCTATTCTCTTTTGCTCTTCTCATCCAGTAGTGTCTGTTCCTGCTTCACTGATTTGCAAAGGACTAAGTGTTCCAACAGGAGACCTGTTCAACTGCTGAGTACCACATGACAAATTAATGTCAACAGCTTCATCTGAGGCAAGTGCATTATACAATTATCACTCGTATTGTTGTTCTTTAGGTATGAATCCAGCCTCTCTGAAGCACAGCAAATGGACCTTGATTTCTCAAAACCACTCTTTGTAACGGCTGCACTATTCACTGCATGCAGGTGAGTAGAGCTTGAGGGATCTTTATGGGCTTTAATGTTTAGTGAGATACCGAGCAGAAATAGCACTTACAATGTAAGCAGCTGATTCATTCAGTATATCTGATGGGTCTTGCTTAGCCCATCCTCCTGGAAATGGAGACAGCTGTACCAAACCAGGTGTTTCTTTACAGTGAAGTCTCCAGCCTATGCTGTATTTTCCTTTGGGAGAAAGCAGAAGTAATTGATGCTGTGATAATTCCATTAGCACGTATCCATGACAGTGGCTGAAAAACTTTTGTTAGTGTTTAGCACTTTGTTCTCCTTCCTCTCAGCCTAACCAGCATAACATAATCCCTTAGTAACATTTTTCAGATTTAGTGGTGGTGTGGTTTAAGCCCAGCCAGTAACTCAGCACCATGCAGCCGCTCACTCACTGCCCTTCTTCTTCCCTCCAGCTCCTGGCAGGATGGGGAGTATTGACAGAATGTAAACCCCACGGGTTGAGATAAGAACAGTCTGAAAACTCAAGTATAATACAAACCACTACTACTACCACTAATAATAATGATAAGGGAAATAACAAAGGGAGAGAATGTAAAACTAAAAGGGGAAAAGGAAAACAATAAACACAATTGATGCACAATGCAATTGCTCACCACCTGCCAAACCGAGCAGCGATCTGAGCCTTCTGGGTGACTCCCTGCAGTTTCTCTACTGGGCATGACGTGTTGAGATATGGAATACTGCTTTGAGTACTTCAGGTCAGGTGTCCTGTTTCTGCTTTCTCCCAGCTTCCTGTGCCCTTCCTCACTGGCAGAGCATGAGAGACTGAAATGTCTTTGATCACAGTAAGCGCTGCTGAGCAACAACTAAATCATTGGTGTGTTACCAACATTGTTCTCAGACTAAGTCCCAAACAGCACTGCACCAGATAAGAAGGAGAAAAATACCTGTTACAGCTGAACCCGAGAAAATTGGGATTTTTTTTTTCCATTGCCAGGATAGATTTTGAGCTGGGCACAAAGCAAAACGTTGCACAGCTTTTAGTGAGATGCTGCTTATGGTGCAAGGATAGCAGCTAGCTCACTGCTGAGCACCAAGAAGCAGCCATGCTGTGGAAGAAAAAGCCCTAAACCCTGGACCATCACACCCTGAGGGTGCTTTGACCTTTGAGCAATGGATGTAATAAGTGTTGGCCTATATCAGCTTGAAAGATATGTGTCAGGAGCACCTAACTCAGCCAACCTTTATAAGAGTTTTCTTGCATGCAGATGGCTTCCCTCTTCAGTATTACACCTCGTAAAAGTCTTACGAAACAATTCAGGTGCTGTTAGTTGCACAGCTCCTGACAAATGTCTTGTGACACTGGGGTTCCATTCAGTTTTTTGCAGTAGTGGGATTTTATTCAGGTTCCTTCAAAATCTGAAAAGTCACTTTTCCTAATAGAATTTCCTTATGTAACCTCAGCTAACCCTGATTCTCAATTCCTGAGCTGTATTGATTGCATAGTGGAGGGGTCTTTTTTTAAGCAAATTTGGGACAGACAAGGATTAGGTAGGACAAAAAAAAAATCAGGCCCATCTCCATCATTCTCACAGGCAGTGTTGGTATCGTAAATGTCTCCTCATCTGAGTAATAGTTGCTGGAGTTACACAGGTAACTATCTGTTGTAGGTGTTTGAAGCTAAAAGTGGACAAAACTAAAATGTTGGCTATATCTGGGGTGAAAAAAGCAATATTTGACCGACTCTGCAATCAGCTGGAGAAGATGAACCAGCAGCTCAGCAGTAAGTTTTCAGCCTTATCCCTGTAATACAGCCCTTTCTCTAATTTCCACTGGCAATTTCATTCTGATCACCCATCTGTCCCCTGCCAGCCAAAGATGCCAGCCCATCCATTCCAACATTTCCCACAGGCCCAGTCACAGCCATTGCTTCTGGGGATGTCACAACAGCTTAGTGCTTGACAAGGCCAGAAATAAGTATTTTCCTCTCTTATCAAAATCTCAATGCTCCTTATCCTCTTCTGTTGAAATTTACTTCTCTGCTTCTCCCATACTACCTGACCTTTTTAGATTCCTCCTTCTTGCTTGCTTTCTGCATCCTGTTGCGTGCCATGTTGCCATGTTAACGTAAGCATCTTGCTGCCTCTCTTGCTTTGATTCACTTCTGCATATTTCTTCCCCCACTGCAGGATTAACAAGGCTAAGCCTTGCTTTCCTGATACTAATTCATCCGTTACCTGTCATGATCCCTTCTCACCATTTGAACCTGCAGCTCTCCCCACTCCTTTGTGGAGGAGGAAGATTGAAATACGACACACATCTCCTGTCCTTGAATCTGCTGCCTTCTTTTTCCTTTTCCAGGCTTTCATTCCTACTCTCCCAAAGTGTGCCTGCTTTACTCTGTCTTCATGCTTCATATCATGAAGTCTTCTAGAATGCTGCCTGAACCCAAACGAAAAGCTGCTGCTCTCTCCCTAGGCATGGACATTTCTGTAGTGCAGTGCCGTGTATAGAAACCCTAAAACCTTACTCCACTACTGAGGCAGCTAATGACAGCTGGGGATTTGTGTGTCAGTTAGGGAAGAACGTGCATCTGTATGTATGGACAGCCCCTGTATATTGTGGGCATCTGAAAAACAAAGTGTGGAAACAGGATAGAAGGAGAAGAAATAACTAATAATCCTGCCTGAGCAATGGAGGGTAGCAGTGTGGGTTTGGGATAGGAACATAGTGGATCACTGTGATTACAAATGCAGCAGAAATACTAGTTAAAGCAGCCAGTCTGTGCGACCCTTGAAATGTGTTGGCATCTCTGCATGTACATCTTGAGCATCCATCTGGACCAGGGAATGCTCTGAATGGGAGACAGTACTTTTGGAGGGTGGCCCTGCTGTTAAAGAATTCCATCTAGAGCACCATCCCTGGGGCCCAAGACACCAAGCAGCTTTGTTATTTTTTTTAGAAGAAGATACTCCAGTGGTTGCAGAGACACCTGAAAGCTTTCAGACCAGTCTGAAGCACTGCGAGAAAGAAAATGGTAAGTTGTGTTCAGCTATGAACTAAAACTCACCTCACCAGTGCAATTCTGAGCTGTATTGCTGCTTAGTATTTTAGTTGTGCAATATGCCATAATACTCAGTTCACTGCAGCTTACTGCATTCTGCAGACCACTGGCTCATGAAACAACAGAGAAGCAGCGGAAGGACAGTGGTGTTTATGCCTAGTAGTCCTAGTAGAATTCAGGACAACTGTTCCATTCAGTTGGGGAGCAGCAAACCATCCACATAACAGTGACAGATCCTGTGCTGGTGTCTGTATATTTGCACACTGCCATGGTTATTCCCAGCAACATACATATTGTCCATGGTGGCCTGTCATGGACTTTCTCCATCTCTTGTAGGATCTGAAGATGATGAGGAGATGCCATGTAAACGGCCAAAGACTGAAAAAAAGCAAGACTATGAAGAATGGAAAAAGAAAATCCTGGAAAACGCTGCTAAGGCACAAGAGACAAGTAGGAGTACTGTCCGTAGCGCCACTTAGAAATGTATCTTCTCCTTGCTCAGAATTTTTAACTCTCCCTCTGCTCTAACAGGAGACCCTGTAGCGTATGAGTGATGGTTGTTTGGTAGCCAGCTTATTTATTAGATAGTTTTTAAGAATGTTTATTTTTAGTAAATGACACCAGAATTGAGGCAATCTTACAAGGAACGTGTCTGACTACTCGCCAGGCTGGTGCCTGAGCAGCGTTGGGTGGTAGGACAGCTTCATTCTTTCACTGCAAGAAGCAGGTAACATTTTAATGCTGGAAGTTCTAAGTTATATGCACCTAGGCCCCTTCCTGGAGGTAGTGGAAAAAAATAAAAGAGGGAGGGGATTAAGTGCCTTGTTAGTAGAGTAATTAAGACTGATAAATTTTTACTAGGTTTTGTACTGTTGAAGAAACATTGCTTAGTCACTGAATTTATTTTTCATGACCTATATAGGACTGAAGTCTCTTGTGCTTGTAAGGGGTCCCAGATATTTCAAGAAACAATAAAAACAGTAGAAGGAAAAAGTCTGTATTATGGCATCAGGTTCTTGGCACTTGTCATGTATAAAACTCTTAGAATGCAAAATAAAATACAAACAGGTGATGTCTTCGCTTTAAAGCAGCAGATATTCAGGGAACAAGGATCTTGTCTGGGCAGTACAGGTTTTCGCATCTTAGGGAAGAGGCAAGTGCTCTGCGCTGTAGTCCTTCGAGGCAATTTCTGTGGTCCTACACATTCATCCCAGCTACTCAAAATACAGTTTTGAAGGAAAAGCATTACTTTTAGGAGTAATATATGAAACAGTATAATGAAACAAATCAGAGTCTTCAGCCCATTTCTCTTGCCTTGTTGTTCAAAACAATCCAGAAAACCCAAGTGTCCATAAGAAACCAGATAAATTATCTCATGTCTGAGCACTAAGATTTGAAACGCCTGTGCTTCTTCTCAGCAGTATTTTAATGGCTTGCCAAAGGCCTCACTGCTGTGCATCCTTCTGCTTACCTAGGTGGCACCACACCAGGATTGCAGTAGTTGATGCCATTAACTGCTTTAGATATTAGCGTATGGGCTAGTTTTTTGTCACAATTACTGTTTCAGTGACTCACAGGTCACCTGTTGTTTGTCCTTTTAGCTTTTTTGTAGACTCCAAAACAAAATGCATAGGATGTGGTGAAACATCCTATAAGGCTGCAGAGGTGGGTTCCCCTGTACTGCAGAACCATGGGATGGCTGCCAAATCTAATGGGATTTCTATTAGAAACAAAATAGTAATCCTGCTGGCCAGATGCACCTTTGTTTTGCAGAAAATGGAGAAGAAATACATACAAGACTGCAACGAGCATCTGTGTGTTACTCTCTTAGAAAGGCAGGAAGAAGCACACAGTAACTGGAAAATTAAAACTTACCATTCTCCTTTCACTTCTCCTAATACATGAAAAAGGAGATCACTTGAAGCCAACTCTAACTCGCAAGAGCTAATTTCATTCCAGAAAAGAGTTATGAAATGTAGCAGTAACTACTGGGGGAACAGACTCCAAACTAATGCTCGATGTGCAGAGAAAATATTGGATAATTAACCCACACTGAGTAAAAGCTGTAACGAAATGTCTGGTGTTGAAAGGCTGATGTAATATGCAGCAGAGGGTCCTCAGGGTGGGAGAAAATCCAGCCTACTACCATTAGCGTTCTGCTGTTAAGATCTTCTCAAAGATGTTTTTGGGGTTTTTTGGTGGGAGGGATTAAACCAAAACTGAGGAATAGGCTTGTTCCACCTTAATGGCATTTATTAGTATTAATTCAGAAATATACAAACCAATTAATACAATCACATTTAGCATGCAGAACCACTGTGGGAGGAAAACATGGACAAAAGTGGGCCTTCACAGAAGGTAATACACTGTCAAGATTATTACACTTGATTTTAATAATGATCTGTCTCAATTCTGGAAATGCTGAAGTCCAGAATTCAGGACTTTGCAAAGTGAGAAGCACTAGAGTGGAAAAGATAACTACAGTAGGGTAAGTCAGTCTTAAAACTTCTTCATTAGCAACCAGTACTTTTGCTAATTCAAGGAACATACAAATCCATAAAATTAAAGGAAACTTTACAGCAGTTTGATGCCTTTGCTGGAAAGCTAGTTTTAGTACTATAGTTTCTCATTTTGGCAGGGAGTCCATCCAGCTCACACAGTGTTTTGCAGAATCTAAAACAGGAATAAAGGAAACCAGAGGCTTAATAAATAATGTTATACTTTTAGCTGAGAGATTGCAAGTGGCTCCAGCTCTTTATGCATCAGGAAAAAGTTTAAAATACAAAAGAAGTTAGTATTGTGAAGAAAACATTTAATGTTCAGGAGCAAAGTGGGAGGGGAAAGGGCTTCAACCTCCTAACTGGGCTGAAGGCAGATTCCAGCAGTGCACTATGTCCCTGGCACTAAATAGCAATAAAACCTGTTCTGCACACCACACTATATGAACTTCTTAGGCTTAATTAAAATTGTCAGAGAGGAAAATAAAATCCTCAAACTAAAACTTGCAGAACTAATGGCTGCAGTTGAAGCTACTTACAAGTTTAAATACATGTAAAGGATATCTCTGGAGTCTCTTCTGGACAACAAGATCTTTCTGCATAGACCCAGGGGTCATCAGGTGATTTTGATTTGTGGCAGTTTCACCCATCTCCTTCTGAAAGTTCAATCCATTTGGCTCAACTCAACCCACCATAAGAAACAGCAGCAATGGCCAACTGACTTAAGTTGCTTCAAATCAGGATTCCTCCTATTTCCTAACTATGGAGTTACAGGATACAACTATTTTTTTAAAAAGAGAGTAGAATAAAAAGAGCCAACAAACCCAAACCATTCAACTCTGTGTAGTTGCACTGAATCATCATCATGTTTTGGGGAAAAAAATAATCTTTGAAAAAATTACAGAAGAAAAAGATACCTGGTATCTCTTGTTCTACGTAACAAACACCAGGGGAAAAATTGTGCCACTGTTGTGGGAGTGCTCTTCAGTAATGAAGAAAGTCTTCAGAGATCCCATGTTCACTGTGAGAAACCAGAAGACTGACAAGGTGTTGTATGGTATGAACATCCCAACAATGTTCTGCAGAATCAAAGCCTTCAGCCCCAGTAACAGCCATGTTTTTTCATCACTACATACAACAACTAAAACCTTGTAAAAACAAAACAAGGTAACTTCTGCTTTCAGGAATAATTCCAGTACTTCTTCCTTGAGGCACTTCTGGAAGCTCTGCAGTACACACACAATACTTAAGGACAGACCCAAAACCTTATGTTAGAAAACAAAGGGGTAGAAATTACTGACGATACTGAGTTCTTCCATGATTTCATGTCATGTCTTCCATGGCTCTGAGAGTAGTAGATGCTTCATACAAGCTCATGCAAGTTGTTTGACAGACATAGTTTGAAATCTCTTCAGCCTGTTAGCAGCAGCCACTACATAAAAATGTTTCTGTGAACAGAACACAACAGTCCAAATGTGAGTACAGCTGAAGTAAAGGATCTTTTCTGTAGCTGACAGGTTTTTCTCCTTGAAAAATGAATTTACCTCTAGTGACCCACACCTTGTGTGGATTGCAGTGCAGAACAGCTTTGTACTGGGAGATGACCACTGCAGAACAGGACTGATGGCACCACGAGCTTCTGCAGCACTATTACAAATTGTATAGTGATATATCTTTAGATTATGTATTTTTTAAAACACAAGTGCAGAAGTCTGCAACCAAACAGCTAGGCTGCAGGAGTGGAAAATGTGTAAGCCTCTGGTTTAGCTCCTTGGCAAGGAACTACAACTCTCCAGTGACAAAAGAAAAGGAAATGGTCCTCCCTGAGTTTTCCTCACACTTCCACAGGCTTCTTTGTACCAAAAAAGATCACTGTGTTCACCTTTCAGGATCCATTACTTACAGTCCGATAGAGACTCCAGTAAAAATTCTTATCTACCAGTTCCTCATGTAACATTTAGTTCTGAAGGAGCATGAGGTGATCAGGCAGGTCCTGAGAGTTCTCTGGATGGATTTAAGCCTAACTTTTTCTCTCTCCCACACTTCTACTAGCTGCAACAAGAGACAAAACTGCCTTATGTTGTGTCCCTACTCCACAGTGACAACGGAACAATGGAACTGTTGTCAATGGAAAAAATGTCTCCAACATCAAGTGAAGAATATTTAAAGCTAAGTAGTATCTGAAGTCTCTGAACTTTTAAAGAAAAAAGGATGTAAAACACTGATCAGAAGGAGTAAAAATTGAAACCAAACTTGCTAAAACAAGAATCAGTATAACTGTGCAGGAGAAAAACCCTTAATTTACCAGTGAAAATATACTTTACAAACTCATATTCACAAAAAGAAGCCTGTGGACAGCAGTGAGCCACTGTACAAAAAAAAAAAGGAGGGAATGGCTCTGCCTGTGTTGAGCTAATTTTCCCTCTGGAAGTAGATTTACCAGAGTTTGTCTATTTACCTTCCATTTTCTATGAGCCATGTAACTCTGCAGCAACAACTGGGACTTCAGGCGAAGCTTGAACTTCTTGGCTTTAGCAGGTAGGTTGTTTAACCACTCGTGTTTCAGACACTGTGTTGCACTCATCCGGCAGCTGTGGAAGAGGAAATCTGCCATGTAAATCCAGCTGCTCTAGCTGCCATTGTCTCAGTGCCCTGTGCTCCTCAGCATTACTGATGAAGAAACTGCCTTAAATGGACCAACGCAAGTGAGTGGCAATTCCTGCACTCTCCAGTTCAAGGGTTGAGTGGTGTGAAAAGCCTGCAGTGGGTTGATTGAGCTGTGATTATATGCTGGATTTTGCCTTTTTATGGTTTGGATGTGTTTACTTTTCTCCTGTCTGAAAAAATCCCTTTGTGGTCTCTTGCTGGCAATATGGAATCATAGAGTTTGGGTTGAAGGGACCTTAAGATCATCTAGTTCCAACCCCCTGCCATGGGCAGGGACATCTCCATGTCACTCAAGACTCTGTCAAACCTGGCCTTGAACACTGCCAGAATGGGGTATTTACCACTTTTCTGGACAACCTGTGCCAGTGCCTTACCATCCTCACAGGGAAGAACTTCTTCCTTATATCCAACCTGAATTCCCCTGCTGATGTTCTTTTTATGCTTTTCATATCACTTATTGTTCAAATGTGATTAGTACTAGAACTGATCTGTCTGATTTAGATAATGATCTGGAAGTTGTTAGTATTGTAAGCACTCCTTTGAATTCCCCTTGGACACACAGTTTGTTTTACTGTATGCCTCATTTCCTGGCTTAATTAGTATTATATCACTATCAGCAAGAGAAAAATATCTCTACTCACTCACCCAACCCCATTGCCACAGTCTGACATCAATGTCATCCTCACTCTCCCCTGTTGTTTCACATTGTGCAATCACTTTTTATTTCAGTGGAGCCAAGGCTGAGAAGTCACATGCAGTTAAGTCCCAAATGCTCCTTAATATCCACTAAATGCAAGTGAAGTGCTTTAGAAGAGAACAATGTGCATTTTTGCAGCTGCAGCTTCCATTTATCCTCCATAGCATTCCAGAGACATTTTTGCAATCTGTGTCAGTCTTGTGAGAATCCAAGGCAACAACAGAAACAGGTTTTGCTCAGAGAAGGAATACTAAAGACATATTGCTACACAGAAAAGTCCTCCCAGATTTCCTCTGATCTGCCTATATTGAGGCTATTGTGAAAAGCAACTTTCTTCAGTCAAGGTACATAGACATTTTCCTTTTAAATAGGGGCTTTGAATCACTGAGGAACTGCTCACCAAGCACAGATACAGCATAAAAAGTGTCAGGTAGTGACTTCTCATTGCTGCATGCAATCAACAGTTGGCTAGGAGAAATTTAATGATGTCATTAGGTGCTACTGTCCTCACAAGTGGACAAAGAAGTACCTTTTCTCCTTCACGAGTAGTCTGGAAATAAAGTCTTTAGCTTCCTCCGATAGCTGTTCAAATGCTTCTGCATCAAAATCCCAGCTGCAATTGAGTACGTAATTCATTGTCTCTGCATCAGTTTCTCCCAGGAATGGGGACAGGCCACTCAGCCTTAAAAAAAGAAAGAAGGGGAGGGAAACCAGTAGTTGTTAAATGCAAGATGTGTTTTTTCCTTCTGTGAATCCTCTGTTTTACAACTGTTGTTAGCTTATGGAAAGGAAAAGACTCTCAGCTACGGGGTGTTCCACTCAGTCCCCACCAAGATAAGCCAACAGTTTGGAACAATACAGCATTTAAATGTTAATGTTACTCTCTAGCAGTTCACTCAGCTACGTCAGACAGCATTACTAATAGAGCCCAAAGGAAATTAATTCACTCGGGATCTAGGTACGTACATCAGTACCTTCCCAGCTGGGACAGCTAGGGGGACTCAAGAGCTACCCCTAATCAAGGCCCATGTCCTCACGTGGCTTGAATTAAATGCAATTCTGACCCATAGCGTACTTTTTTCAGTTAACCTCTAAGCCCAGATTTATTGCTTCAGTCGTTTTTTACTTCATTCAGTTGGGCTTCAGATCACACAAAAATTTAAACCAGAAATGTATCCAGTTTACAGAAAGTATCTGTGAAAGATTCTGGGATGCAAAGTCAGCTCGTCAGAAGACAGACAATTTGGACAGACAGGCTGTCCGTGGCCACTACCCAGATACCAAAGAAAAGTTTTAGCCCTATCTGTGACATGACATTTTTTAGACCCACAGCCTAACACCCAACACTTAATTCCTCTGTGCAGATACCCACCAAGTCCAAGCTACTAAAATGATCAGATTGCAAATCTGAAAATAATCCATGTCCTCAAGAACACCATCAAAAATGAAAACTCTTACATGCTTGTGGCAACTTTTCTGAGTGAAAACAGACCTGATCGGCTTTACTATACTAAGTAAGATGGTGAGAAGAACATGTACACATTTATCAAAAGGATTATTTGTTGTTTAGAGACTTAGTATACACATCAAGGTGCCTTTGCATTAAGGGCTGGGGTTTTAACAGAATGAGTCAGGAGGAGTCACAGGCAGATGGGCTCAGGGGCAGCCACATTCTTCCTTGGCAGAGCCCCCCTGCCATTGGCAGAGCCCCCAGGGTTACTCACAACATGTACGTGATGACACCGACACTCCACATGTCTGTTGGGAAGGAGACAAAGTCATAGTTCACCACTTCTGGAGCCAAGAACTCTGGAGTTCCAAAATTAACCTTCAATTTCTCACGAGGTTTGTACCTTTACCAGAAAGAGAGAGAAATCAGTACAGAGAGCAGGCTGGGAAACACATCTCATCTGTAAAAAATCAAGGCATGGCTTTTGGCCATGCAAGTACAACAGAGCAATCATAGCAGACTCCACAAGCAATCAGGACAGCATAGCAGTCTTTAAAGAATAAACTGATTTCAGGTGAATATACCATCAGCTACACCCTTTGGCAGAGCAAAACCAGAAGGAAGACCAAAGGCAGTAAAATCTGCAAAGGCCTGCCCACAGACTGCTGGCAGCTTCACTCTCTGCCAGGCTCCACAGGACCCTTTCCAGCAGATACTGTCCAACGTAAACCAAATAAAGCAGCTTCCACTGAAACAGGTTTGGAAAGCATTTGCTTTAGCGGGATGTACCCAGCTACAGCTCAGGGTAAAGGTCTGTATAACAGATGTGAGCACAACATAACCACTGAGGTGGGACTCTGAAGAGGATTACTTGGGCTTGGTAACAAGTTTAACAGTGATGCAATACATGGACAAAATGATTCTGTTCTATTGCTTAAACTGGAAAAATTACAAAACTGAACCAGTGTTGACTGGCTGATGGTACCTGGAGTTACATCTGTGTACAGACAGAAGAAACCATTAAAGCATTGCTTTTACATCTCTTTTTCCTGGAAGATCTGGTTTTCAAAACTGCTTTAGTAGAAGTTTGTATGTCTCCTTTCCAATCAAAAAAAACCCCAAAACCAAAACGAACCCAGAACAAAACAACCACCACCAATGTGTCCATTTATTTTTAGAAAATACTTCTGAAGAACTCCTTGGACAGATACATGCACACACATTGGTACATATATTGTGTTGGGGGAGGGGGGTATCATTCCATCCCAGCACTCCCGGTCAGTTGCCAGCACCTATCATAAATGTTTGAAGCAATGCAGAGATATTCCCGCCGCTCCAGCCAATGAGCCGGCTTCATCTGGAGCTTGGCTCAGATGCCTCTATACAAATGCCTGTAGCATGGGGAACAAACAAGAGGAATTAGAGATGTGTGCACATCTACGGGGATATAATACAACAGGTATCACAGAAATATGGTGGGATGGCTGCTGTGACTGGAGTGTTGGAATGGAAGGCTACAGGCTCTTTAGAAAGACAGGCTCAGCAGGCAGGGAGGGGGAGTTGCTAATTATGTTAGGTATAGGCTGGAGAGTATGGAACTCTGTCTGGTGATGGGTGATCAGTCAAGAGAGCTTGCAGGTCAGGACCAAAGGGAGAACAGCTATGGGGGACATTACTGTGAGGATCTGTTACAGACCACCTGCTCAAGAGGACTCTGTGGATGAAATGCTTTATAGACATATAGGAACAGCCTCACGCTCACAGGCCCTTGTCCTCATGGGGCACTTCAACCACCCTGATATCTGTTGGAGGGACAGTACTGCCCGGCACAAGCAATCCAGGAGGTTCCTCGATTGTGTGGAAGCCAACTTCCTCCTGCAAGTAATAGAGGAGCCAACAAGGAGAGGTGCCATGCTTGACCTCGTGCTTACCAACAGGGAAGGGCTGGTTGGAAATGTGACACTCCAGGGCAGCCTTGGTTGTAGCAATCATGAGATGCTCAAGTTCGAGATCCTCAGGACAGTGAGAAGAGCGTGCAGCAAGCTCACTGCCCTGGACTTCAAAAGAGCAGATTCTGGCCTCTTCAGGAACCTGCTCAGTAAGGTTCCATGGGATATAGCCCTGGAGGGCAGGGGGGCCCAGGACTGTTGGTTGATATTCAAAGATCACCTGCTACAAGCTCAGAAGTGTTGCATCCCAACTAGAAGGAAGTGCAGCAGGAGGGCCAGGAGACCTCCTTG
>WYDI02024500.1:0-42767 GCA_009867235.2 Psittacus erithacus | reverse complement strand
GGATCACTAGAAGTGGGTAATAGTCAGTGGGACTTACTAGAGCAGGCAGCCTCTCTGTAACATCCCTGATCCATGCCCCTGGTAGGCAGCACACCTCCCTTGAGACTGGGTCAGGCTGACAGATGGTGCCTCTGTTCCTTTCAAAGTAGAGTCCCCCACTACTATGACCCAATGCCTTTTCCTGGCAGCACCAGTAGTGACCTTCTTTAGCCATGCATCAGCCGGTTGTTCATGGCGTGAATGCTTCCTCATTAGCCCCCTGCACGACAGCAAAACAGCTCTGGATGGGGACAACAGATTTAGGGGGAAGCCCCTTGCTTTTAATTGTCCTCATCCTCCTTTTTTTGTTGCCTTTTTTTGTTGCTGTTTCCCAGCCTCCTGGGTGGTTAGCAGCCTCCTTCTTCCCTCCATGAGCCACAGTGGACACTGGAGGCCCCTGCACAGTTTGGGCCTGGAGCAAGCAGCGCTGCTTCCTCTCAGCTTTCCTGACATCTTTCAGCCTATTGACAGCGTCCCGCAGCTCAGCCCCTGCTGCAGGAGGGCCTCCACCAGGGCGCACCGAGCGCAGCCCTGCCCATGGCGCACCCTCCCCTCAGGAGACCAGCGCAGGCACTCTCTGCACTCCGAGCTCTGCGCTGCAGCCTCCCCTCTCATCGGCTCTGTCTGGGTGCCTACGCTGCCACCGCCGGGGCAGCCAGAGCAGAGCTCCCAGACCGGGCCCGGGTCACACGGCGAGCGCCCACCGTCCCACTCGAACTGCCTCGAACCCGCCCCGTTCCCCGCGCTCCCTGGGGCGGGTTTTTACCCAGCCAGGGCCGGTGCCGCTCCTCCTGGCTCCGCCCCCTGTGAGTCAGCTGCTCGCGTCAGCTGAGCTGCCGGCTCCCGGGCAAGCCCTCTCGAGGACTCGAGGCTCCCTGGGGGGCTGTCGCCGCTCTGAGCTGAGGCTCCTGGGCGCTGAGCTTCCCCCGCTCAGGTGTTGAAGGCTGCCTCTCTCGAGCTGCTCACCTCAGCGATTGATCCTATCTGGCTCTCATGTTAGGCTGGTAGCAGAGATTGCTCAAATGAGATATGGAATGGCATGTCTAGGTAAGAAACTTGGGGAACAGATTCTTGGAGTATTGCTATTTTTGGCACTGACTTGAATGTGATCTTGGAGATGGGTCTGATGCCTCTTTGCAGGTGAAAAAAAGAAGGGTGCAAAATACTGTTTCCCTCTCACTCTGAATTGCAGATTATGTTTGCATGGGTCCCTTGGTGAGCTCTGCTCATGGCTGGGAAGCCAAGCAAGGGCTCTGGTGTGCAAGACAGTGGCTAGCATAGGGGGAGAGAAAGGGCTGAACTGTGCAGGTAACAGATGTCATATTGCTTATGGGAGAGAAGCTTCTCAGCTCTTCCAGTGTGCCTCCATTTTAAAATTAATCTTTCTTGAGTTGGGTTGGTTAAAACAAATACAAACTTAACTCCAGTTCAGGAGGTGATTGAAGCCATGCCCTGTACTGTGAGATGTATATCTCTGTGTGTGGCTGTGTAGTATTAAGAAGCCAGTCCTAGTTATCCTAAAATGAAGAATTTAGTTGAAAGTGAAAACCATTAGTACCACCATTGTTTGTTGTTTTTTTTTTTTTAATTGCAGTAATGGAATATTTCAGTAATCTGAAGCTGAGTGGTGTTTCCCATCAATCATACTCTAACATTTTACATGCCATAGTTTATCTGTGACACTGAATGAAACCTCATATGCCATTTTTTTTCTGAACAGTATCTGCAGCTGTGGCCAGATGTGCTGTTTGGCTTGCAGCTGAGCTGGGTTCAAAGGCTTTAACCTGAGCAAGGCTCAAAGTGGCCGGGCACTGTCCCCAATGCTGCAGGGTTGATATCTGCAGGCATAGCTGCACGTGCAGTCCTTCTCTAACCCAAATCAGTCAAAATTATCTGGGTTAAAGAAAACCCTTCATGCTTTTAAATAGTAAGCCAACCTGGATCATTTTGACACAACCGGGTTAGGGAGTGACAGTTCACAGATATAGGGACAGATTGGAGGGGGTGGTAACCCAGCTCTGCTGCAGCCGAGCTATGAGTTGGACCACAGGCTGAGTAGTGCTAATTGTGCTGGTGAGTTCACTAAGCTGCCCAACTTTTGCTCTATACAGTAGCTTTGTTTTATAGGAAGTGATGAAATAGTTTAAGGGCTAGAGATGCAGCCTGTGATTTCCAGGTTTGACCTTTGATTATCTGTTTATAGTCTGATGCCTTCTATAGTAGATGTACATTCCTGTCCAGAGGCCTGGTAGTGGCTTTTTTTTGCCTCTTATGAGCAACTGAGAACAACTTCAGCATTGCTCTAAACTGCACTTGTTTTCATTGGCTGTAAGGAAGCTGCTACCCTGGCAATATTTTCTGGATAACAGCAGTGATTTTCAGATGTTTATGCACATGACTGACGCACACATGTAGTGTTGACATGAAAGGTGCTCTGTGGGTTTTCACATCCTTTTAGCATGCTGATGCGGGGCAGATAAAGCAAGACTTTCTGCAGAAACTGAGTGGAAACACTCAAGATTTTAGTTCACAGAGGATGGTACAAAAATCCCTGTAATGCTTTCTTGGGCAAGTTTGTAAGTGTGTGTGTTTGACACTGGACTTGACAGTGATCTCATTGATTTCTTTGTGCTGAAACTGAATTACTCTGGTTTAACATTAGTGCACGTGAGAGCAGAGTTAGGCCTGCTGAAAGGATGGATACTCTTTCTTTTCCCTTGGGGAACCTGTTGGCAGTGGTTATGCAAGTCACGTCTACATGCTGTGACCTGTCTGCACGAAAAGCCATGACTGTGCCATTTGCCAGCAGATATTTCCAAGATATCCTCAGCTACAAAAGAGTGTCTTCTCACCCCATCTCCCTGCCCCAAGAGATACGATCCCCTTATTCCAGTAGCATACACACTGGGTGCTGTAATCCAGCAGCTAAAAATGTTCTTGCCAACATGGGACCTGTTTCAGTTTCTGCTGGGGGCAATTGTAGGGGAATCCTATTTTGGTATATATGCTCATTCAGAACAGTTGAGCATTCATATGGAGGAAGCCCTGCTGCAGTGAGGTGTATGATGCATTGTCATTAGGCAAGCTGCCTGGGCCGTTGGACAGTGTGCCCCCTGAACACTGGGGCCTATCTCATTGCCTTCAGTAGTCCCATCTGGTGCATGTTGCAGGTGTGTTGATTATGGCCTGTGACAGCTTCATGTCTTCTAGCCTTCAAGCTGATGACAACCAAAGAGAAATGACTTTCTCTTGTCAGTGTTTATTTCCAAATACATCACAGTGCAACTCAGTGATTCTTCTGGCTGTCTGAGGTGAAGGCTTGACCTCTCCTTCTTTCAGTTCTCTTGACATTCATTTGTAATGAACAAACCGAGATGCTGGAGTTTGTTTTTCTGGGTCATTGAATGCATTATATGTTTGTCCTTCACAGAACGAATACAGTATCTTTCATCTCAGCCCATCAGCTTCTTTTCATTGGTTTTAATTTTACTGTAGTCATTTAAACCCAGTCATTTTGTCAATAAGCATTATTCACATGGGGAGCAATACACTGATTCCCATATGTACTCCCTTATGCACACGCTTACAAAGGGCTGTAAAACCAGGCAACGGCCACAAAGTCCAACCCAAAGGGCTGATTCTGCTGCTGGGGAATCTGGGGGGTTGTTTACACATGTGGGGCCAGGATGCAAAATCCTATGGCAGTGCTCAGACACTAGTGGGACTGAGCAGTCCCAGAGCAGAGTCTGGCCTCAGCTTGTTGCATTTGTCAAATTTACAATTTCTCCTGTGTTGCAAGCATGTGCTCCCAGTCCAGGTCCTTCTGCTTGCTGAGTTGTATGCAGAGACAAGCCTGTACACAGCCTACAGGCTGTCTTCAACATTTTGGAAACTTCTGTGCATGAATGGTTTTATCTGCATTTCTGGAAATGAGCATGATTGACACAAAAACACAGGAAAAGCTGCATCCCAGATGCCTTTGGTATGGTTTCATTGTGTTTTCTGTGAATATTTGGCATTTATAGTGCTGTCTGGTCTCCTTCAAATCATACACCTGCCTGGAGGCCAGTACTCTCTGAGCTTATGGCTTGAGCTGGAATTGCTGCCTTTAACCTTAAACACCACTTTTCTGCAACAACTGTCTCTTATTTGTAGAATTTCAGTCCAATTTCATGGTACTCAGGCCGTTTCACTTACCATTTCACATGCTTTTTTCATGCTATCTCTGCATCCCAGTAGTGCAATGGTCCCCACATCATGTCATCCTGAAAATTTTGGTGGTAGCAATAAAAATGTCCATGTTTATTGATAGTTTCAGGAGAAACCTCTTGAGCTTTCAAATGAAAAGGAAAACAGATAATTTGATATGTTTGGACAAAAGCACTAATAACTGAAAAATTTTGTTTGAAAACTTCCCAGAAAAATAGACTAGAGATTGTTAGTTTGTGAGCAGTTTACATTTTCCAACAAAAATATATTTCAGAGTGAGGAGAAAGGTTTGCTGGAAACTCCCTTTTCAGCCCTGTTCTTCCAACTAGTTGATCGGCATCTCCTAAAAAACCATTCTTCTTGTGTCACCAGTAATCACCAGGCTTTCATATTTGCATTCAAAATGAGACTGTGAATTAATAAAACAATAAAAACCAAACAAGCAACCAAGCCTGTAACCTGCATGTGCTAGGAGTAAGTGTCAGTAAATGGAGCTCTTAGCAATGTTCATGCCATAGTGATTGATGGGTGCTCTGATGGAGGGGCTTCTCTCTCTCTCTGTCTTGTCTGCATGTTAATGCCTCCACTCATTGAGTAATGATGCACTTTAATACAGATTTGTCTTATTTTTGTTTCTGATTGCTGGCAGGGCTGGGGTTATGTCTGTGTTTCTCTGAAGCACCCAGTGTGCTTCTGGTCAGTTGGAATAATTCAGCAGGAAGAGTTTTATCTGGAGATGAATATGGCCCTGCCTTATGGGAGCACCAGCCAGTGACAATAGCTGCCATGTTGTTTTTCAGTGAATCTGCAGATTTGGTACTAGGGGTAGATGAGGTCCGTATCTCAGAGCACATGATTGCATGGATGCGTGTGGGTATGCCTGGCATTTTGACATGGTTTCAGTGTGATGAAGGTGTAGGTTAGTGGGTATGAGGAGCACACAAGGGGCTGTTGGTGGGCTTCTTGCAGGAGTTTCCTGAGGCAGCTCTCAGGGAGCACCATATAGACAGCAAACACGCAGAGCTATGTCTGTGTTATACTCGTATCTGCTCTTGAGCAAACTTCTGAGGACTGATGTGGATGCAACCAGTGGAGTTATACATGATTGCCTTGTGGATATGCTGGCTGAGTTATGCCTTACATGATGGATGCACTTGGGTCTTATGCTTTATGTACGGGCATCTGAAGCTCATGTAAACATTCAGAAGCAAAGTTTCTCCCTATGGATGTGATTCCTTGTGGAAAGATGTTCATAATGCTTTCAAAAGAACCCAGAGCTTTTCCTTGACACAAAGATGCCCCAGATCACTATTGATTCACTTACCTATGGGATGAGGGAAGATGGTCTTCCTGATGCAATGTGTCTCCAGTTTGTCTTACTTGATCTTGCTGTTTTTAATAGAGTTCTTGATGGTAGGGCCAGCTCAGCATGTTATTAAGTTTACAAACCCTTGGTCACATCATTAGTAAGGATAGTGTTTTAAAAGGCAGGGGCAGTTTGCAGCTCCTGGGTTAGGTGTAGTAATTTAAGCAGCAAAGGCAACTGATACTCTGGATAGCAAAAACAAAGGCTAGAGATGTAACAATGTGGAAAGGGGACTTCAAAGACCTATGCCACCACTCTGTACGGATCGTTTCAGAGACGTCAGAAAGACCGTAAGAGATTTAGATCAACCATTGCCTCCATGATAACAATATATGAGGAGGGCATATGAGAAGTAGAAGGAAAAGCAAGATTCTCACTAACAAAACATAGTTAGTTCCCTGCATCTTTATTATATGTATTATATATATTTATTATATATATGTAATTTTATTTTGGGAGTCTGGAGGTCCTGGGGCTGCTGTCTGTGTAGGATACTTGCAAATGAGTAGACCTGAGGATAAGTAATTCTTTCAAGATGGCAATCCCCTCTCACCCCCAGCTTGTTTACTTCAAAGATGAAGTCTTGAAATGAAAGAAAATCTCCTGCTCCCATTGACAAATATTGTAGACTAGAGAATGAATATAAAGTGTGTATGAGTGGGAAAGTGCAATTTACCACATAGCTTCAGTCAATTTTCTTGCTATTTGGATGTCGTAAAGTATCATGGTTCCAGAAGGACAACAGAGGCTGCAGTTTGCAACTCTGCTCCCTCCTGCTGTCCTGCAGTATTCATTCACCAGACTGTGCCAAGTTAGCCATCAGGGCAGTTTGGGATATGTCTCCCTTGCTCGCTTTGTTTCACTAAGGGGTATGGAGCTTTCATCCCTTCATCAACCTGCTCTGGAGAGGTTTAGTGTTGCAAATATGCCAGTGCATGGTACAGCTGTCATATTCCTGCTGCTCAAGCAGAAATTTATGGCAAGGAAAGACAGATACATGTGGCGTTGGGTTATGAGACTGACAGATTTGCTGTCATGTCTCATAGCAGTTTAGGTACGATAAAGCTGGTTTTTATTTGTTGTGTTTTGTCATGGAGTGCAGAACTTGAGCAGAAATAAAGGATGTTTAACAAGTAAATGGAGCTTAATTTTCCTACTTATTGCAGTAAATTTGGAATTTATGCACTGACTACAGATGATTAAAAAATTAAAGCTCACCTAAATGACTCAGAGTAAGGAAGCACAGCCTCCAGCATGCTGCGGATGGCATCCCAACCCTCACCTGGGATGTGAGCAGCACCAGCCTGCAGTGGGGTTATCACAACTTTATTGAAATTGTTTTCACGTGTGAATTGTTGTCTTTCTTCCAGTAGCTGTCAAAATCCTGCCTTGGGTAACATCTCAGCAGTCTGATCCTGCTGCAGGAGGCCACCTGAGCCTGGTTCCCCTGAGAGTGTGTTACACACAACTGATCACATGAAAAGGTGTGCTATGCCACATTGAAATGAAGCAATGAGGAAAAACCTGGAAATTGTGTTTTAAGCCAAGATTTTGAACAGTTGTTACCAGCTTCTTAAATTTTCTCAGGCCCGCTGGTAGTTTGCAGAAGGGCATTTAGAAGCTGGTGTTAGTCCATGCTGTAGCATCTTTTGTGGTGATTTTTTGGTTAGAATCCATGTTCTGAAGCCTTATATGTGACTGTTTATGTCAGAAGCTCTTGCCTTAAGCAGACCAAAGAGTGAAATAAAGATCAGAATTTCCTTCTCCTTATCTGTACTTTCACAGTAGATTCGTATGCCCATAATCTGTCCGCTGAATATGATTTAGGATGTCTAAGAGGAAGAGGATATTCTTCCTGTGTATGTGAGTGAATTTTTTTCTCTGAAGTAAAATGTGAAGAATTAAAAGGAAAAAAATCCATTCATTATGCAATTTCCTTTCCCATTTACTGTATTTCCTTTGAAAAATGTAATCCCTGTGACACTTGGATATTACAGTGAATTTGTTTTAAAAATCTTACAGGTGATTCCAAATACTTACTACTTCCTTAGTGGAAAATCAGTTTCTAGAGACTTCTTGGCAAATGTTGTTTGGTTTTTGGTTTTTTGGTCTTCTGTTGTTTTATTTTTTCCCCTTTTTTTCCTACATCATGGTCACACTTTCTTGTCTAATTTATTGTCCAGCTCTTCAGAAAAATAAATGAGTCTAGGAAGGCCAGGTTTATTTGCTCTACACCTGGTTTGGGTATCATTCAGCCTTGCTCCTGTTCGGATAGTTCCAGCTTTTTAACTTGTCTTCACATCCTCTTTGTTTCTAGTGGTGGATTGTGTTACACTCTTCAGTGCTGCTTCATGTGTTTCAGTGTTCACACAGCAGGGCTAGTCTGGATAGCACAGCATAAAAGGGTGGACAGTTGCTGCCCTTGTCCTGGAGGGGTGAACAGAAAGAATAAAGAGAAATAGTGGGAATTGTGCTCTGGAAAGGCAACAGTCTGGAGTAAGAGAACAGTGTTATCTACATTTGCATGGCTTGCAGAAGATGTGGAATAGAAATCTGATTTATTCTAGGAGGTTTAGTTTTGCGGGATTTTTTGGCTTGTCACACTGGCATGACCAGAGCCATGGAGAGAACACTGAAGTGGTTGTGGCTTAAAGCATCAGAAAATGTGCTCCAGCCTTCAGGCTGGGATGATTCCTTTGAGATTGCTTAGAAGAGCTGGCCATACTTACAGCCCCATCTACCCTGGATATGACTTACATGTGCACTTTGGAGTGCCTTGGCATGAGTTTAGGTTCTGCATTTACCACATTGCCAGGGTGGCACGACGTATTGCTATGAGCTGTATTTTGTAACACTTCATTCTGTAGGACTTCTGCCAAAATTATTTTTTTTTTCCTTTTGTCTTATATGTGTCTCTGTATCCCAACAGAAAAGCTGTTCTGTGGATAGATCTTAAATAGGGCTTTTCTGATACAGATACTCAAACCCTCTGAAGAGGACACCACACTCTTTTGGTCCAAGATGATGTCCTAAAGAGGGAAAAATATAACCTTCATGATTGCTTTGAAAATCATGATATTCACTGCCATTTTTTAGTGAATGGATTTCTTAGATGCCTTTGCCTATAGAAGAACGAGAAATTGAATGTCTGCAGTATTTACTTCTTTTTGTTATGTGTATTGTGGTGCTGAGGAAAAAGAAGTCTGAGATTTTTTTTCCTGCTCGCTTCTGAAGTTGTCAAGCTTTGTTTAAAATCTGATATCAAAATATGTTGAAATTTCCTGTGCCTTTGGTTGTGATTTGGCGACAATTCATACTGTGCCTTGTGTGCAGCATTTTGTTCTTAACTTTCTGAAGGTTAATTTCTGCTTTACCTGGAGTATTCCCTCAGCTATTGCAGCACTTTATGGTTATCTGTCCTTTTTCCTTTAGACCAAAAGGAATTGTTGACATCTGAACACCTTTAAGTAAAATATTAAACCTCATTGCTTCATTCACTAGGCTGCTGAAATGTACAGATGCTGACAAATTACTATATTGCTGGGAGCCTTTACTAACTAATATAGTATGTATCACCATCTCATTGAACAAAACCACAAAGAAGCAAACAAAAACTGCAGACTAGCTCTGTTGAGTACCTGAAGTAACCCAGTTGTTGTAAGTACTGAATACTGCAATTTTTAAGCAACACGTAAAGGTCTCATCCATCACTGTGAAAATGATTTTTGATACCAGAGCCTTATGGATGCTTGGGCTAGAATATTTGGATTGCAGTTCCTAGTATTAGCCATGTAAGTATATTTTGGACTTGTATATGAGGTGAGACTGTGTTTTGGAAAGGAACAATAACACAGCTCTCTCTGGCTTCTGCAGATCAAGTCACTTGTTCGAGAACGTGAGAGGTGTCCAATGTCATGTAGCCAAGATATTGGTTGTAGCTTTCAGGGCGTATGAGATGCAGAGCAATGTATACTGTTGGTTAGGTGAAGCATCCCTTCACCCAGTGTGGAGGCAGGACTTGTGAAGAGCAGCGTATGGTGAGGGGCTGAGTGCCCATGCAGCGCAAACAATAAGGTAGTTTTGTCTGCTCAGAACAAGCCAAGAGACAGAAATACTTCTGGTCTGATTCATTAATAGTGGCATGTTTGAGCTTCCACACCAAATAAGGCTGTAGTAGCAATAAAAGGTCAATTTTCTGTGACTCTTGCTATCCATGGTTGCTGTTACTGCTTAGTTTGGTGATCAGGTGCTGTGATAGAGGGGCTCACTTAATGTCTTAGACATGCAGCCTAGAGCCTAGTGCAGAGAAAATTTAAGAAGGAAAAATACATTTTCTCTAAACAGTGCAATTAGGACCTTTGAATGACAAATGCAGCTCTGGCAAGTATTAAACAGTGTGTCTCAGACACTTTTCTGTCCCAGTTTCCTCTTCATGGGGTGATTTCATAACCAGCTAAAATTTTAATGTTAAGGAAGGTTAATACCCTTTAGAGAAGCAAGAATCAAGGCTTTGTAGGTTATTAAGTGTTAGAATCTGGGTTCCTAACACATCTAGTGTAGCTGTTTACAGTAATCCTCCTTTCAGTGAAGTCAGTGAGAGCTTTGCCACTGCCTTCAGTAAGGTTAGATCATTCTACAGCAGAGAGGAACAGAAAGCGCAGTGATTTTCCGAGCCAGTCAGGTTTGCTTCAAACACCAAAAATTCTGTTTCCTGTAAATGCCCCATCCTTTCTTTCATTGATCTTCTAGCAGAGATTAAAAGCAGTAGAGTAGCAGTGATATTGAAGGCTTGCTCAAATTCACATCTGTCTGCTGGTGTATCAAAGACTCTCTGCCCTGGTATCTGCAAGCTTTCCCCAAGTTATAAAGTGTGCACATACAGAGAGGTTTCCCTTCGTTTCTCCCTCGTGCCATCTGGGCTTTGTTTATCTGAGTGTGAAATGGGGTTTTTATGTGGCCTCCTTGTGGGTAGCCTAGTGAAAGAAGTTGCTTTTTCGTCCTGCATCAGAGGCGCTAGAGATCATGATCTTGTGCCTTTTTTGTTGTTATTATTATTATTTGGGTTTTATTTTTTTACTTTATTTTTCCCCCTGAGTTTCCTTTGACTGTGGACCTGAGGGAGCATTGCCTCCTGGGGAAGCAAGGCCTTCATTTGCAGTGGGTCAGGGTGTAATCTGAGTGAAACCTGAATATCCAGGCTCAGTGTCCCTTGTTGCTGGGCCATCCTAGTGCACGTGGACTCGGCTCACTGACACATGAAATAACCTGGGTGTTGTGATCATATCACAACCCTTCAGCGCTGTGGGTTTCACCAGGAAAGTGAAGGCTTAGTGCATGTGCCTGCTGGGTTTGGCTCTGTCCAGGACCGGTACCAGCCTCAGCTAGCACTGAGCTGCTCTCCAGTCCCAGATCTTTCCAATCTTGATGAGGCACTATGAATAGTTTGGGGACTGTTGGGAAGGTAGCTGAAATGTTCAAGCCTTTAACTGGCATTTTGTTTTCTGGTGAGCATAGATATACTCAGCCTTTTCTCCATTGCAGTCTATTCAAGTAGTTGTTCCCCTACAAAATATCCTATGACAGTTTATACAAGCTGAAGAATTGCTCCTGTCTGTAATTTTGACTTTGTACAATGTCACACAGTGCTTTTAAACCAATTGAGGACCAAAAAATAGAACAGAATGTTACAAGAGGCCATTCTCCCTGTGAAATGAGGAGCTGCCTGTCTAGCCCTCTCATTGTGTCTGCAGTGTTACCCTTCTGAGTGCCAGGGCTGAAAAAGTGTGTTCTTGCTCTGCAGCGGTTCCTCTCTCTGTTGCTTCATGCTGCGATGGGAAGCTGCAGTAGGAAAATTAGAATTGAAACCTTAAGTCACATTTCTACAATGTGATGATACAGAAATATGGAAAGTGAATTATATTTATATGGTGGTAGTATTTTGTTGACTATGTCTCTTCTATGGTTTTTGTCCATTTGTTTACAATATACCCAGTTGCAGTTTTTCCAAATTCTTGACTCTCCAGTCACAATTTCTGTGAAGCAGTGTATGACCCAAACTGGACTGCAAAGTGTGTTCTAGCAAAAGCTGCAAGGAAACTGCATGTGGTCACAAACCCAATCTTACTTGAGATCATTTGAGATCTCACTTTACCCCACACCATTCTGTCTGTCAGACTTCCATTACAGATGATAGGAGAAATTGATTTCACTTGATTTCCTGCTTTGAAGAAGCCGTATGTTCTGATGACATGGTTTGATTTTGCTGAAATGGTGACAGGTGCTGGACCTTTCCCAGGGTCCCCAGTGTGGAGCATGCAGTTCCCTGTTGGAGGGTGTGTGGTGCCAGGGCAGCCAGGCATGCAAACTGCTGTGGGGCTGAGGGTCCTGGCATCACAGGATCTGTGGCTCAGGAGCAGGCTGCCAAGCCACTAAGGCCCCAATTTTCTTCTGGAAGAAACCCAGGATTTTAAATACTCAAATTGTGCATTAAGCAACAGCTTTTCTCTTCTCAGCTCTACTTATTCCTGACCCAGATGAAAGAGGACCATCCAAATCCCCTTCTCTAAAGAGTTAACTATTCCTTTGTTGTTTCCCGTTTATGTATTTGTTTAATGTACTCCTTTAAATCCCAACAGAAGGAGATACAGCCCAGACAGTGTGAGAGAAGTCCGTTTAATCCGAGACAAATTGTATGAAAGCTTCTCTTGGTTATTCCATTAAAAAGTTCTGTGAAAGTACTGTTAGTGTTTCTTATTTTTTAGAATATGCTATGGTTGTAAAACTGTTGCTGTCTTCTGTTTAGGAAGCTGGGTGAAATATGTAATATAAACTTGCAGTTTATGTGTGCAGGCTTATCTGGTACAACTGAAGGATGAAGGCTTTGAGCTAACATAATCATGACTGTTTAATACCAGTCCAACAGGAGACATAACTGGAATCAGCAGTAGGTAGCAATACAGCAACACTCATTAAAACAGGGTGCAAATTATATATTGATTAGAAGTTTTATCATATCCAAGAATGTGACAGATGGTTGATAAGTCGGGAAAGGTTATTTGCTTTCTTTTTTCAGCCATTAAAGCACACTCAGTTGCCAGACCTGAAGAATATGTGTGTTAATTAATAAGCTGACAAAGAAAAGTGGTGGTGGTGTGTATGTCCAGTTAGCTCCCGTCAGCAGTAGCAAAACACTGCTGAGCCCTGGTGAGTTAATGCATAGAACAGCTGTGAGATGTGGAGGATTATTAGCATCTCTGATTTACAGATGGCACCAAAGCATAGAAAGGTGGATGAAATGCTAGGATTTGATGGTGGTGGGGCAACAGAAATGGGTCCAATTTTCTCATGCTTAACTGCAGGACCTGTTTTTCTTTCACCACAGCCTCTTGTAATAAAAATTAGAGCCTGGTTCTGACATGGTCCAAAATTTGCTTTAGCATTTTATCTGATGCTGTGAGTTAGTAATAAAGGAAGACAGGGGAAGGCTTTCACAGAGCTGGAGCTCAAGCCCCAGGGGGATTGCTAGCTTGTTAATGGGTTGGATTCCAGCCAAGAAACCAGTGAGATACTGGTTGACCTGCCCCCTTAAGCTTCCTCCTCCTGTTGCCCCAAGCAAGCAGAAAGCTGCTGGCTGTGTTAGGTGAAATAACCCCACAGTCACCTATGACAGGCTCTGGGAGAGTAATGGTCAGAAAATCTATCTGCATTTGATGGTAGTGAGAACAGAAGGGCATGTACATGCCTATTTTGGCAGCCTTACATGCACCTTTCCAACAGAAAGATGATTTCTCATATGTGATACACTGATGCTGGTCATAACATCCTGAGCCTGTTTTGTTGGATTTCAAGGAGAGGAACAGAAACACTACAGTTATAATAGCTACCTTTATGAGCATCTGCCAGGCTGTCAAGAAAGCCAGCACCAAGCCTTCACATTGCTCCATTACTCTATGGGCACTGCTTAGACTCTTCCATGAGCTTACTTGCCTCTTATTCTCTAAAAGAAGGCAGAATTCCTTGGGAGCCTCACTGATGGTGAAATCATTATGCTTGTGGTTTAATGGCAAGCAGCTTGATTTATTTATTTATGGCACATAATTTGGGGCCCCAGTCACCTGTCTGTGTTAGTCATTCAGATGATATGTGACAGTCTATGCCGGCAAGCGTTGAGCTCACCAAATGCATGAGATGGGAGAGATGAAGGTGAACTATTCAGATGAATATGAAGGGAGGAGAAGTTGGGGATAACAGTGACGGATCCATGAAATGGTGTACATACTGGTTGTCTAAATGAGTGACAACTTGTAAACAACAGTGATTTAAAAATCTCATCATCTCTGGGAATACATGGTTTGTTCCACAAGCTTACGTAAGACTGCCTGGCATCACTGTGATAATCTATGCCCTTTGGTTTTGTCTTTGTTTTTTGTCATCACTCTTTGAATGGTGTCCGTGTTTCCTTAGTGCTGGCATTAGCAAAACATGGTTCTAAACAGGCATTGTATAAATAGGAGGTGGTGATCTCCAGAGATACTTGCCTTAAGAAATAATAACTTAGCTTTTAGGGAATAACATGTTGGATGTCCCTCTAAGCTTGTCCGACTGGAGCATTTGGCACGTATGAGTGGCGTTCTGGGATTCCACTTAAGGCCCTTTTCTTCACCCATTCCTCAACATTGGGACCCCTGGGAGTCCCCTCTCTTTCCTTTTCGTTGTTGTTGTGTAGTGAGTTTCTTTGTGTACTGGGTGTATCTGTCCTTTCTGCGACTGACAGTTTTGGAAGGTGACTTTTAACAGCTGAGGATCATCTTCATGTCTGAAGAGCTGGTGGATTAAGGGCTTTTGACAATCTTTTAAAAGGGCTGTGATTCTGCAACTCTAGTTTCAGATTTCTCTTTCAGACAGTGATGGATGAGATTTCTTGTTCACCATGTGCTGGTGCATAATTCTGAAAACAAGGTGAGAGAGTTCCCCACTCTGCTGTTTTCCTGTGTGTATGATAAACTTAATCCCCAATTTGTGAGCTCCCAGCTTCAATTTTACAATTTGGAAATAGGTGCAGTACAGTTTGTTCAGCACCCTCATTAGGTATTTACACTTATAACTGCTGATTTAAACAGATTCAGCTTGCAAAAGGCCTCAGAAATCTTCAAAGAGTATTTACCAAAGGTCCAAGACAACAGAGTTGTTCTGATTGTATCCTAAATTCGGTAGGGATATTATGCTACTGATTTAATGCTAAAAATATTATTTGTATTCAGCAAGAGAGACACTTCCAATTTGCACATATTGTTTCTTACAGAGCACAGTTGTTTTCTCAGGGTATTTCTTACCTTCGCGCTAATAAATAAATAAATAAACGAACATTGTAAAATGGGCTAAGAAATATAATTTCTCTAAAAAATACAGGGAATGCCAAGCCAGCTTGTGTATGGGCTAGATGTGAATGCCAAGTGGTGTAGAGGACTAAATGTTAGTGTAACAGGCCCTTTAAAACAAAACTACTCTTCTGATCATAATTTTGGAGAGATTATACTGCCCAGGGTGTAAGTTCTATAGCACTGCTTTAATGGTTGCCTTTGTCCTTGAATTCATATAAAACAGCTTAGTCACCTTGAGGCATTGCTACAAGAAGTACAAAAGCAATTTTGAATGCACTTTTTCATTTGCTTTGTTGGAAAGTATAAAGGTCAAGTTAACCAAATGATGTCATAAGATGATACAGAAAAGATACAGTAAGAGAAAAAATTGAAAGCAAGTACCCAATTACTTGTTCCCATCCACTTTGTAAGTGGTAAGAGAGGGAGGGAGTAATGTCATTAGGGCACAGTCACTGTAGCTGTGTATGAGATACTTCCGTATGCTGTCGTGTTGAAGCATGTAGGTTCAAAACCAAACCAAACCAACAGAAACCCCCAAAACACCAACTTTGCAGCTAGGTAAAGCAGATTCATTTGTATTAAGTGTTTGATTATTACATTTTTTAGCAACTGAAAGTCCTTACTGTGCTGCCTTTTCCTTATTTTGGTGTTACAAGTGAAAATAGATGTTACGTAGCCCACAGGAAAGACATGACAAAATCCTTACGCTGATTTGCAAATATAGAGCTGCTTATCAAATTTTGCATCTTCTGAGCTGAGTATGAAGGTCTTTCTCATGTCCCAGTGAACATCTCGAAGATGCTGGTTTCGCCCAGCAGTGATTTAAACCAGAGAGTGGATGCTGTGAGGAATTATCTTGAACATGAGAATTTTCCCTCCTTTTACTGGGAAAGCTCAGCAAGCATTTACTGACTGTCTAGTGACATTTGAAGGCAACTACCAGGGCGGTATCTGCCCTGGAAAAAAGCAAGGGAAGTTTCAGGGGGTGGCATGCGTCTTAGGGAAAACAGAGCAGCATCTGAAGTATATTGCTTGACGAAGTCTTTGGCATACTGCGTGCTTGACAGGTCCCAATAGGCATTTTCTGAAAATTGGGCCTTTCAGTAGTTATTTTGTGTAAAGGTACAAACAAGGTTTGCTTGTCGGGATTTTACATGTGTTTCTCATAAACTCTGTGTCCAGGTATCTAAGGAGCAGTTTACAACTTAGCAATATGTGAGAATGGAAAATATTATTTTTTGTTTTAAGTAGTATTGGCTGGGTGACTGAAGTTTCTCATAAAGCATCCAGTGCTTTGGAGTGCCTGTGTCCCTGAGGAGCCTCCATGTTCGGAAATGGATGTACTTGTGGCTCAGGAGTGACGGCATCACACATTTAATAGGAATTCAAAATTTCCTTAGGAACTGAAAGACTTTATGTCATTCAAGCTAGACATTTTTTGGCCTTCTGAAAGTTTTCAGTGCACACAAGCTGGGTCTGATCCTACTCTCATTAAGGCTAATGAGAGCTTTGCCATCAATGTAATAGGAGTAGGAAAGAATCTGTCACAAGCTCTGCCTATCCAAGCCACAGATTATTTTGTACAAGCCAAGATCTTTGCTTTAGTTGCTCTTTTTCATTGCTAGTTTTATCATTCTTATTTGTATTCCAAGTGTACCTAGAGACCCTGACTGAGCTTTGCTATGCTGTGCACTGTACAGACAGGTGCTTGGAGGGAAAACTGCCCCTAAGAGCTTGCAGTGTAAATAGGAAGATAAGGGAAAGCTGGGAGGCAAAGGAAGAGGGGGGTTTGTTTTGCAGAAGGGACATAGCTCGTTCGGAGTGAGAAGCAAGAATGAGCACTGCAGCCAGGTGTCTTTGGACCAGGGTCAGTGTTCCCAAGTGCACTGCTGTGTTCTGTGCTGGGTTAGTTTTGGATCTCTTTTGGTGGAATTGAGGAAGTTCTCAAACTGATTTCAGCTGGAGCACTATCTGCCTTTTACTGTCTGATGGCAGCAGGAGAAGGGACAGACTCTTGTCTAATGGAGTATTACAGCGCATGTAATCATGAGGAACAGAATCCACTTAGGTCATTTGTCTTTGGCATATCTGGGCCTGTGGGTAACCATTTGCCTTCTCAGGCAAGTTGTCCTGATGCTAAATGGTTCAATGTGCTGTGGGGTAGAGTGCCAATAAGATAAACATAAACTGAAGTTTCTCCTATTGGCTTTTCAGAAATGCCAAGTGTCCTTGTTGCAAGAGGAGGGCAGTAGGGCTCCTGGAAACAAAACACAGTATTAACATTAGTCTTAAATGTTTGGAAGGTGGCTATGGTTTAGGTTTCTTTATTCTTTACCTTTTGATGGAGAGAAAGAAATGTATATTTTAATTTGATTAGTTATTAGTGAAAGTTCCTAAACTTCATCAACTGCTGTGAAGTTTATTAGTTTCATTCCTGTACTTGCTTTTTGTTTTCTGTTGTTTCACAGGGGCTGGTTTATTCTCTGGACTGGTCTTCACTTGTGGGAGAAATGTATTAGGAAAGTTTAACAAGTTCTAGGCTTGCCTCAACTAATTCATTTAGTCTCTTCAGGGCAATATCTCAGGTGTTTTCTGCCTATATGGCAAACCTGGTACCTGTTTAGCACAGGAGAATACAAATTCCAACTGTGAGCAGTGACTACACTGGCTGCACAGGTATATTTATTTTAGATATGTTGGTACTGGACTTTATGCTGGGATGAATATCACTTTCTGCTTTTGAAAGTTTAGAAACTGCTGAAAACTCACTGCTAAAGTTGGTGCTGGGGGACATTTTTGTGCTAAATTTTAAATTCATTCTTGCCATAAGAAAGATTACAAACCAGTCTGCTACCTCCCTGTAGCAGGTTGCTAACATGTACAACATGACAAGTTGGTTATTGCTGTTAGGAGCTTTCTTCTGTATGTGATACTATTTGAGAAGTTGAATGCTATGGTGTATTTAAAGGCTGTGTTGTAGAATGCATATGCACAGGGGGTAAAATTAAGGTTGCCTGGGCAACCTTAATTCTGGTATTTCCTGATTTTTTGAATGCTATTTTGTGCAACCTTCTTGTTGCCTCAGAGTGGTGCTTGCACTGTGTTCTATTTATATGCACATAGTATAAACTAAAATAAGTATTTTGTAACATTAGTGTTGGATTTCAGCTAGTTAATTGTTCTTCATTTCATGATGGATTTGTTTTGTCTTTTGGGTTTGGTTTGAACATTTTTAACAGTTAATATTCAAAGGAAAGTGTTACCGATTTTGGCCTTCTTGTACTGAAGATACCTCTTTTCAGTTGAACCTGGCTGTGCAGGGTAAGTCAGGACAGAATTTCACTCAAGTGATTTCTGTTTCCTGTGGTATTTTTCTCCCTGTTTTGCAGTAGTTCTCTATGCAGCTTTTCAATTAGCAATATGTTTCTGCTACAGTTTCACTTTACTAGAGAGAACAGGATGGAAAACATAGCATCCAATCAGTGATGTAATCTCCTAGGGAAAAGTTTCTTCAGCCTGCTATAAGTAGAAATTACATCTCTTTTTTAGCAGGTCTCCTGGATCAGTCTGTTTAGGGCTTCTACAAGGGAGGTGGTGCATCCAAATGGATTTTCTCCAAAGTAAAATGTTCCTTTTTTTTTTTTTTTTTTCTTCCTTTTGGCTGTGCTTTTAATAGAAAAAGTTATTTTAACCCTCATTAATTTCTAATAAGTCAGAACAGTGAAGTTCACTGAATCATCTGCAAATGTAGTTGATAGGTATTCTTAAAAGTCAAATAGAGGAAACAGGGACTGCAATGTATGGGGAACTCATGGAAGCAAAGATGAATGAAATGAGTTTTATTGGAAGTGGGAGCAGGAAGGAAGCAGGTGGGTAAAGCTAGCTCTAAATCAGATAGTTGTAAATATGGTCCAGCTTATTTTTAATGCTATGCCACTGTTTCTTCTAATGCTGGGGAAAATATTTTGACTTCCTGAGCCCCAGTGACTGAACAGTGAAACAAATGTTGTTTGCAACCCTGACTGATGGTGAAGTCAGACTTGCCAGATAACTAAGGGAAGAATCAGGTCATTTATTAATTCATCTTGACTACCAAGTTCAGTAAATCTCATTGCCCTCTTGCACATGAGGAGCGAGGGTGGGTAAAAACCTTCTCAGAGGTGTAGAGGGGCGCAGTGCAGGGAGTAGCACCACCATCCATGAGTTCATGGCTTTCAGCAGCCCTGTGTCCAACCCACTAGACGTGACCTCTTTCTAGAAATGTTTGCTTGTACTGTGTTTTAAAATTAGCATTACGCCCCAGCACATCGTATGATTTTCTAGCAGGGGTAGAGTGAATAAGAGTGTTCAGGACACTCCTGGTATCAGCTGTTTTAATCTAAGTATAACTAAGGAGGGGTTCGATGTTCTTAGGACCTGCTTTCTAGGCTGGAACATTCTGTTCCTTTCTCCCATCCTGAGCTTTACAATATACTTTGGGCCAAATTATCTGCTGAGGTAAACAGCCAGAGTACCATTTGAGTTTATACAATCCCAGACAGGTCTTCCTCCCCATGGAGGCTGACGGAGGGTAGGGAGTATTGTATCATAACTTCCCCAATTCTAAGCACTGCAAGCACAAGGAGTGTGGAGTTAAGGAGACATTTAAAATAAATCACTATGATATTACAAAAAAAAAAAAAAAAGGCACAATTAAGTCAGTCAAATAATCTACTTTATACTAATGCCCTGCAATAATGCTAAATATGTGATTAAGGCATTTTAGTGGTTGTGGTTCTAGAATAGATGCAACTGATTATAAGGCACATTTGAGTTATTTATTCTTCTCCTTGTGGTATCTTGTAAGGCAGAAACATTTCCTGCAAGACAGAGAAATTGAATCCTTAATTTAATTTGCAAAATGAAATTCAGCCTAAATACTGATTTTCTTGGCGTACTGTCATAGTAAGAGTACTGTGCAGTCACTTGCAGCGTTTTGTGCCAGCTTCTGTTTCCATCAAGATCACTGCAAACTTTGTCATTGACTTTCTTGGGAGCTGCTCTGGGCTGTCTGTGTGTACTTACAGTGCTAGTGCTCCCACTTACCGGGGCCTGAAGACAAGCTGGTTTTGGAGGTGACAGTTCATTGCTCAGAAAGAAAGAAGGAGAGGTGCAGATTTTTTGATGTGAGGTTTTCAATCACATCTTGGACCAGTTGTAACCTCAGTGCTATGTGGTTGTCACCACTGAGTGAACCTGTATCCGTCACAGCTCTTCTGGCTAAAGCTCCTTGCACAGATGCATCTCTACCAGCACAGCTGCCGTCATGCTGCCCTGAAAAAGATTATAATAAATGTGGCAAGCAGTTCTGCCTTTTTTACGTATAAATGCTGCGTCCACAGCCCTGTCAGCACAGTTTTCCTGGTTTAATTGCATTGACTTAAAATTTTTGCACTGGCACAGCTGTGTGACCTGTAGCAAAGACCTTGGCGCATCCTTGACAGACGCAGTATGCAGGCAAAAATATGTGGGCATTTTGACGACTCCTTTGTGCTGCTCTGCCTGCTCTTTCCTGCTTCATTTTCTCCAGACCATGATATCCCCAGTGATTAAAATACATTTCTTTGCGAAGTAATGGCATAAGCTGGTCTTGCTCTGAAGATTTGCTCACTGTATACAGTGGAACTCAAGTCTGAGTTTGTTACTATGCTCTGCAGACTGACTAGAACTCTGACCTAAAAACCTGAAACTTTTCCTAGTTTATACACTACCAGAACTAGTTATCTGCATTTATATTGCAAAGCCACCTTTATAAACTCATTGTCTTCAAATTTACAAACTCATTGTCCTCAAATAATGCTCCCAGTGACATGTGTGCAACCCCAAAGAAGGAAATGGAGTTGGCCAGATGACACAGGAGGCATAATTCATGAGTAATGGATTTACACAGCACTGGACCTGAAAGAATTTGAATGATTACCGATGATGCATGTGCCAGAAAAAATTTAACTTGTCTTCCAACTCAAGGTGAAGTTTTCAGCAGTGTTTTGCTTTCAATCTCAGCATCTTGTTGTGGTGGTTCTTAATAGCTGTGAAGCTGCTTAGAACCATTGTACAGAGTCACAGCATGGGGCTGAATGACACCGCACAGGAAGACAGCAACTCTGAACAGAAGGAAGGCTCTTCCTAAAGACACAACAGTCCTCTGATGAGGAAAACAAAACTTTTTTTTTCCCCACTCCGTGGTAATATGTGGTGGAATCTGAAAGTCAGGAATTCTTTCCATCTCCTAATTCACAACTTTCAGATCAACATCAGGGAATGTCATTGTTTGGAAAATTAATAGTTTCAAGCTGAGTTTTGTCACAACATCCACAGATTCTCTTTTATAGTCCAGCAAAAGCACAGAATACTGGTTAAGTTCCTTTCTTAGTCAAGTCTTCTGGTGTATTTACTTCAGCATTGTTCAGGTACTAAATGTAATTCGGAGGCCTACATTTTCACTGTTAACACTTGAGTTTACTCTGTTATAATTCATTTGAAGCCAGTGATGTTATGTAGTCATAAGAATGAAGTAAAAGAAATCTCTCACTTCAGTCTAAAGTTACTGGGTGCTAACAGTTATGAGGAGAGAGGGCCAGTATTTTCAAGGCAGCCTCCTAAAAACTGTAGAGATTTAAATCCATATAGGGACATCCCATTAACACATGACTGCTTTCAGACATACTGAATCTCTGCAGCCCTTGTTGACATAAATGGAAATCAAGAGTTTTGTTGCTTGTGCTCATGTAAGGCTTTGGGTCTGCTTTACATATGTTCATGTCTCGTACTTGAGGATCCAGGACTTTGAGCCAGATGTTGAGCTCCCAGCTCTCTGGGCTGGGTGGGCTTGCCATGGTCTCTTCCTTTTTGATGGAATTCCTATACCAGCCCTCAAAATCTGTGAGCAAATAAACCAGCTTGAAAACACAGAAGTCCATGACAAGGCTTTCTTCAAATCTCGTCAGTGCTTTTCCTTCTCATCTAGTTTCTAGCTCCTAGGCCATAAGACTGGGGCCAAAGTAGGCTATTCCTGAGCAAGATGAGATGTACCCTTTTCTGAAATAAGCTGCTTCTGTTGCCTTTTGATCGCTCTCAGCCTTGGGAGCAGCAGACAAGGACCATTATTTAGACGTGGCTTGGCACAGGGACATGGTCACAAAGCTTCCAGGCTGGCTACAAGTTGGTTCAGTTGGGCGATTTTATACAGTGGCAATGCAATTACTCTTTTTCTTTTCTTCTTTTGCTGGTAAGAGAGGAAAAACATCAGGTTCTTTGAGCTTGACTGGAAGAAAAATGATCCTCTACTACTGGATTTACCAAACTGCCATGTAATCCAAATAAGTCTAAATGTGACTGAATTCCTCTAAGAGGCTTACTGATATCTGAGCCATTGTTTTAACTTAATGCTGTCTGGTGGGTTGATTGTACCTAGTGCTGCAATGCTCAGAGGTTTGTTTTGTTTGTTAAATTGTGGATGATGAAGTTCATTTGAAGATGAGGTCCCTTTCATCTCTTTTAGAATAGGACAAGTCCAGTAATTGTTCATTTAAGGAGTAACAGCTCGTGGCATGTCTCACTGCACGGGCTTTTCAGGTTGCTTTCCAAAATTTGTATTTGTGATCAAGGGTGGACCTGTGTGTGTAAGGCATGATGGTCTTTTGATGTTTCAGTTCTGTTGCAAATGCCTCTCTCAATGGGCGTCAAATTCCTCACTTCCACTGCTGTAAACTTAGTGTAAAAATTATCCAGTATAAACACATCCTTATTTTCTTCTTGTAATGGATGAGGTTCACTGGCATAATGTTCCTTGTTTGTTCTTGGCTAGTGCTATGATTTGCTGAATAATTACCTGTAGCTGCCAGATCTGAATTATGTCTTCTTACACCTTGTGAGGATAAAAACATGACAAAGTATTAATCAGAATGTTGACTCTGAAGCTGTTGTTAGTAAACTGAAACTGTCAAAGGGTGTATTACTAAAGGCAGAAGAATAACTCTGTGTAGATCTTCTATCTTATGTAAAGAAATTTTCCCAAAGAACTTTACCATCAACTATTGGCAGTTGTCAGAAGAATATTACAAATTGACATCATTATAGATGCATGCCCAAATCATGCTCCCACTCATGTTTGATGTAAACAACCAGAGCAAATTCACAGCAGAGTGACAGAATTATTAAATACTGAACCAGATTGTGTCCTAGTTATTGCCATTGTGAACGTGTTTTTATGAAGTGGATATTTTGGGACATGCATCCTTCTGATCACATGGCAGGAAAGGCACGTACCTCATGCCTGTGCTGGGCTCCCAGCATCCTGTCCCAATGCCAGGCTTGTCCTTGAAGTGTTGGATAAGAAAGAGAGAGTTTTGCATTATGAGGGCTCTGATATCACAGGGTGTTTAATTATAACATCACCTGGCCAGTTGAGAGTTGATACCAGTGCGATGCGTGCAACTGAAAACCAAATTGAGTTTGAAGAACGAGGCATATTGATTCCCCTGCTTGTGCAGGTACCTGGTCTGACATTTCAGTGACATTTACAGTGATTAAATACATACAGAGGATCTGTAAACCTGTGATTTAAGATTTTTAAAAAAATATTTTCAAAAAAGGTCACTGGGGGTTTGGAAGAGAGTTTTTATGATCTCTTTAGTTATCAGAAGGAGAAGACTTCGTACTACACCAGCTTATGAGAGACTGGCCTCATGGCGTCTCTTTTTCTGAAGAAATAACTGTTAGCTATCTCAGCCATGGTTTGAACTAACCAAAAAAGAATTGCACACTGGGGAACTGCTCTTTCCAGTCTCACTTCTTTCTGTCATTTGTATGAATAATGCCGTATTATGTGTTAGCATAATATACTCCCCATGTTCTTGCCATATTTTGAAGCATCAACTTGATCTTTCTTTCCCCCCTCCTAGACGGTTTCAGTGTTCTTGCATTCCTGGTGTTTCAGATAGATCCCATATGAGCTAGTGACAGCAGGCAAAGTTGTAATTCTGATAATTTTATTTATTTCTCATTTGGTGAAACCAAAAGACTCAGGGAGGGTCTGAGGTCTTTCCCAGGCCCCATACAGGTGGCTGCTGTCTGGCTTCCAGATTTGAGAATGTATTGAAGCACCTTTTTCTTTAGGCTCCTTGGTCCCTATGGAAATGAGTAAGAATTTAGGGTCCAGATTCATCAGACTATGTAGACTTATATTTTAAACTGATTTCAGCAATTTGAGTCTTTATATGTAAATGCTTACTAAGTCAGGCTGTGAATATGAAGTAGGTTGTATGAATGCTGGTTATGGAGTGAGCACTGTAGCCTCGTAAGTATTTTGATAACAGTCCATAAGTAAACTCTTAATTAAGGGGTCACATGTCAAAATACCTTTTGAAATCTGTGCTTTGCTGCATTAACTGCTTCAGCTGAGGCACATGATCCTTTCAATGCGGCATGCTGAGTTGATTAGGTACTTCCAGAAGTGACAGATCTTTCTTTGCCGTAATCTCTATACCTGGATGCTGGTGCTGTTATAACTCCAACAGAAACATATGGAGCTAGTTTTCCAATTGGCAACAGCAGCTTATTTTTTATTTGATGGTACTTGAGTCCTAAGTGGGGAATATGCTATTATTAATAACTTACTGAAAATATTTTGTAGCAAATTTATCATTAATGCAAAATGGACTTTTCTGGTTCTGGAGTAGTTTCTCTGATTGCTTGCTGCATACTGATGGATATGGGGCAATGGCCTATGTAGAAACTTGGATTCATGGTACCAATTTCTTCTTCGTGATTACACTGGAAATGTGTTGGTTTCATTTTGTCATTATTATTAATGTAAATCTGATCTGTAGCTTCTAGTCATTCATAAAATGTTTCTCATAGGCACTGTAGCCAATAGCTAGATTTGGTAGGGAGAGGGTCCTATCCAAGACCCACAGACAACATTGATGTAAAGATCATGTTGTCAACACGCATGTACGTTGCTGGTATTATGGTATATATAAGCAACCACATTCAGAGTCCAGTTACATTAGCAGCTGCTCATTCGTGCCTGGGACAAGAGGTGCAACCCTCGCCAACCAGGAGGAACTTTATGTCTTAATATACAAGGCATACAAAGTGTAGGGAAGAGGGATTGTATTATAAAGCCCTAAAAGCTCTCAGGTGACACTCCCACTGTCTGTATCTCTCTGAAGCATTTTGTTTTAGACTTAAGTGTGATTTCAGGATAAGATCAAAAGATTTTGGTTACCAGCGAGCCTTTGAGGGGCAAAAATAACCCTCGAAGGATAAAGTGCTTATTTCCTTTGTGCTGTACATCTGCATGCTGCTTCTCAGCAAGTTTTTAAGAGGGGAACATATGGTATCTCTCTGCCCCTGCCTGAATAGATTCCTTTAAATTTGTCTTGCCACAGTCTTGGAGTTGCTGCCCCAATTTCTGTGACATCAGAGTCAGGGTAGCATAGCATATTATGTGGATGGGTAACCATGCCTCACCCGCTGTGGCTGCCCTCGGATGGGCTTCATGAAGGCCCTGTGAGCCATGTTACATGGCACAGATGCTCACCAGGATTTGCAAGACACTTGTTATCAATTTCCCTTTATTGTCAGGAAACTCTTAATGCTGTTTTACCTTCCCTTGCTCACTTAGAAATTTCACAGAGTCCTTTCTAAGCTGGGTAGAGGAGCTGTGCCCTGCAGACAAAACCAATGTTTCATATTGTCAAGAAGGGCTGAGGTGCAGACTGAGTTAAGAAAACTTAACAAAACTCCATTGATGTTTTTTAGTCCTAATAACACTTTTAAGGTAATCTTTCAGGCTGCTGGAGGCAGGCGCTGAGATAAAGCTAGTGTACAGTCTTACACCTTTGAAGGGAAATAAGTAACTGTGCCCAATGAAGTAGACTGATACCCAAATGCAGTCAGTTCAGTGGTTAAGAAGTGCTGTTTTGTTACATATTGAATCTCTTCTGTGCTCTAAGGTATACATTCATCAGCTCTTAGGTTCCTGTGCCATCAGGTGCCTCTCAAAACCTAGTGCTAGTTTTGATGGCATCACAGCAGAGCAGTGGTATCCACACCAACAGTGGATATCTGGAGCAGCCTCTTCAAACACAGCCTCAAAACATGCAACCCATTCATACTGGCAGGAGAAAAAAAGGACCTTGTAAGGTCCTCCATCAACTCCTGCAAGCAATAAATTTAGAGGGTTGCTGTGTCATTACAAATAGGTTTGTTGTTTCAGGCAAAAGAAGTCATTCTGGAGACCTCCCCTTTCCACAGACGTTGGTTTTTCATTAATATCAAAGAGACTGTTTGTGCTTCTCAACCCAAACATGGGGCCAAAGTGATAACTGCTCTTATGCTTACAAAATACTTCAACCAGAAAGAGGAAATGTCTGAATTTATGTAGTCCAGCATTGAAAAAAACATTTGTCTTTATAAGAAGAAAGATTTTGTGTCGAAGGAGAAATGAAAAACATTCCCAGGCCCGGGTAAGGCTCTTGCATGAGCGGTTCTTTCTTTTCAGATGCCCAGCAGTAAATATGCAAATGAAAAAGATAAAGTGTGGGGAGTACTGTTTCATTGTAATCTTCCACCCTACGACTGATGCCTGAATGATTTTATTATTAGAACAACATAGTTTGGGGCACATTGTCAGAAAGCACTTGCCTGGAGCACACATTTGAATGTCTGTAACCCCTCTTTTGCTAGTTGTCCAGAGAAATCTCCTCTCCTTATCTTTTAAAACTTTTTCTCTCTCTTCCTGTGCTGAGATCTACCACTGGATTTCAAACACAAACCCACTGAAAACGGAAATGCCCTCCCTGTGGACTGGCTTTAAGTGGTATTACTAAACAGGTTGTAACATACGTGGATTACTTCTTGTTAGTGTACGATAGTACTACGTTTCACTGTTTGTAGTGTGACTGGGTCTTACCAGGTTGTGACCAAAAGGCTTTGCCATTGTCACTTGCTTCATAAAAAGCCTGCAGGTTCTCTTTGGGAGGGTGCTGTGTTAGGGAGAAGCTCATAAGGTGGGCTAGAACTATGGTTTGTGGCATTACAGGTGTGGGGAGGTGAAAAGGTACTGCAAAGGTGGCTGGGATTCAGCCTTACCCTGCGAAGGGTTTTTACTTCAGAGAAGTGTGTAAGTGTGTGCTGTGTTGGTACTGCTGAACAGTTTGCTCACATCAGGGAGGAAATACAATCCCAGAGATCATTGGCGGGATAAATAAACTGGTAAATCTCAGTGGGATTTACCTTATCGAAGCATACACTAAGCAAACTGTCATTGTTCTCTAGTTTGTGCTGTCCTTCAGGGGCTATGCCAAAGCCTGTTTATTCTGGGATAAGGACTTCCCATCTTGACCCACATACATATATGTGCCAGCTGTATTGAGGTATATAATTAATTTTTATATTATTAATTTTTAGTATGTGGTCAGTCCATAACATATCTTACCTTGAGGGTATTGCAGAAGTGCTGTGCTTTAATTGCAGCTTCCCACAGGGAGTTCTAAATGGGTGTAACTCATAGAAATAACAACTTTCCCAGGACAACATGGGGCCTGTTCTCCTGCAGCAACTTGGGTTACTCCATACTGCTCCCTGTTCAGGACATGGAGATGCTGACCTGAATTCTCTCAGTCATTGCTTGTTGTCTTATTTCAGATGTTAAGCTCTCTGGGGTAGAAACTGTCTTTACTGCTTTTATGGTGGCCAGCTCAGTTTTGGTGCTCCTGCTCGTGACTCTTTGTGCATATTGTACAAATCGAGCTTTAAGGACAATCCAGAAGCATCTTTTTCTTAACTCATTGTACAGGTATTATTTGGCAAATTATTTTAAGCAGCAGAACAGTTGAGAAAATTGGCAAGGTTTTGTTTGAGTAGTCTGTAAACAAAATTAGAGGTTTAACTTGGGAAGCATATTAGTTATTCTTTTGCTTTTGCTGATCTCTGATTTTAGGCCAGGTAGTATTATTTTTGTAGCTGATATTGTTAATGTACCTTTCTAAACACCGTCATACCTTATTGAACACTGATATGTCACCTGTACTAATGTAAGGAGTCAGTGTGGTTTTTTTTTACCAAGCATGGGAAAATACTGATGTATAAACATCTTGCAATCTTGATTTCCTTTACAACTTCTTTAAGCACTTAACAACTGTAAAAACTCAACTTCAAACACTTCCTGCAACTACTTAGGGATTAATTTGAATTAAGATAATTCAAGTGTTGGCATATAACTATGAGTCAGGCTTTAAAAAAAAGAGCTTTGCAAAATGAAAGGATTCAGGTTTTTTCCTAATAAAACAAACAGCTGTGTCTCCCATATGGTATTCTCTTGTAAAATATTTACATTTGAAAGGCGCCCAGACTCCTTGCAGTAGAATACAATTTAAACAATGAGTAAGTGAAAAAAAAATCTGTTGTGGTCAGCTCTGATTGCAAAGGTTTTTAGCATGCACCTTCCCCCTTCTGACCCATCTGCCCTCAGCATTAAGCTACTGCCTTGCTGTTGGAAGATTTTCCTTGTTGAGTAACTCAGTGTTTTCCTTTCTGAAGAAATAATTTTCATCAAGTCTTAACCTGGTGTAGGTCAAATAGTGTGTGTGAGAAGAAGGATATTACAAAAGAAGGGGGGGGGGGGGCGTGGCCAAATTAAAACAATAAAAGATGGGAATGAACTATTAGTACATCAAGTTTTGTAATGATTCACTACTCTGAACTGCAGAAAAGTTGGTTTGTAGGATAATCTCTCTGGAAGCACCATTGTGCCTTGGTTAGTGGAAGCAGTTTCCTTGGTTGCGTGGCTGCCAGAGTCTGTCTTTTTTTGCCTACTGCAAGGATGAATGTTAACTTTCCAGCTGGAATTGCTCTGTTTGCTTTCACAGTGAAAACAGAACTAACAATTCTGGTAATGTTATTAAAAAATATTTGTCATGTCAAAAAGTCTTGCTGCCTATAATTATGTTTAAACATCCCAAACTGAATAGCAACATTCAAACTCAGCTACAGTATTTGATTAGGCTTGGTTAATAGTTACTAATGGGTGTGCAGCTTTTATAACTTGAGGGAGAGAATGGGGGAATCAATGGCAAGCTTATGTGGAAGGTTGTGAATGACTGAAGAGCTACAAGGTCTTGAACCTCATCCTGTCCTATGCATGGGTGGTTCGGGGGGATTAGTGCCAGGCCTAATTCATAAAGCAGAGGGTCTGATTTTACCAGATTAAGGCAAGATCTTAGTAGAAAAGAAAACAGTTTTCACATGTGATGAAGATGGGGATGATGGGAGTTTCTTTTTTTTTCTTTTTTCTTTTTTTTTTTTCTTTTCTTGATTTTGAAAAGGTTTCTGTTTTATCTCAAGCCCACAGCAGTCTCTTTGCTGGCTGTGTTTGCTGTTGACGTTATCCTCTGCAGAGCAATGGGGACCTCAGTCTGTAGTATTTCAGCAACAAACTATGATTACAAGCTCTTTTATGGTGTGGGACACATCATCTCCTGTGTTTGCCAGATACCCAGAGTGGTTTACTAAAGCCTTGTCTCTTGGGGAACTATATCGCTATTAATACCACCAGTGCTACTAAGGTAATACATCACTCCCTAATGTAACCATTTTTGGATAGTTAAAGGTGCTTTTCACAAAAAGGGCTGTTCCCCAGGGCAAGTTCTACCTGTGTGAACAGCGGTGAGCGCTGCAATCATCCAGTGATGCCTGCATGAGAGCTTGCACTGGGGAAATGTATTTACGTCTGTTGATATAAAATTACATCACTGACCAGCAGTCGCACATGGAGGAAAACTGCATGCAGACCTGGCTTTGGTAATTAGAGAAAAGTGTGCAGTTTTACTTTTCGTTTTATACCATCCTTGTTTACTAAGGCCTCTTGGCATAAGCTTCACTAAGCTTCCCTGCAGCCCATGAAGATGTGTAAGTGTATTATGAAGGAAGCTTTTTACCATATGCAATGTCATCATGACATCCCAAAGAATTAGTTTCCAGCACAGCTTTGTGCTTTCCCCTGTTTTCCCTGTTCTTCCCATTCTGAGTGAATGCTTTCCTAGCTGTACTAAAAGAGTATATCCCTTTTGAATTATTTATCGGCTCCGTTCAGAGCATGTTATTCTTCAGGAATAAATATGAGCTCCTGATAGGAAGATAGTTTTATGCTTTTTGGCAATAAGCCACAAGATGGTCCAAAAAAGCTGTATCTTTTTATTATACGCAATGTTTGGACTTTGGGAATAGTTTATATTTGGAAATAATATATTGCTAGTGCTTTGAGAAAAGCCATGAGGCTAAAGAATGCTTGAGGTTTTTTTCCTCAAAAAAGATTGCAAGGATAATGTTTATGACACATCTGATGTTTGAGATTAATTTGTTATTGGGGTGCGAAGCAGCATGCTGGTTTACTTGCTGTTTTGAGTGAAGGAATTCAAAGTTCTGGGTTTACAAATGCATTTTTTTTTCCCCTTAAACAAAAAATTGAATATCAAGAAGACAGAATACACGAGCAGGTAGTCTGCGTGCTAAACTGTCGGTGTCTGAATAAGCCTGGAATGATGCATTTCTGACATGAGTGCTAGAAACTAGTGACCATTTGAAAAGAAACACAGGAAAGGCACAGCTATTTTACTCTGCAAAGGAAAGCACCTGGCACGCTCACTTTTATTTCAGAGGCCTACATCACCCTCTGTGTTTTTGGACAGGTCTGGAGGAGATGGTAGGAAGATAGTAGCAAGCTCAAGGGGTGCTGCTTACAGCAAAAAATCCCAAAGCAGCTTTTTTAACCCCTTGCTGGCTGCTGCTTTTCTCTTTTGCCATGTGTTGCCCTGGAGCAGCTGTCAGCATCTCTGAGCACACCAGGCTCAATGCACACAAAGGCTCAACCACACGGAGGTTATGACCTAATGTTAATAGTGCTGCCATTTATTGTGTGGCAGCCATGGGACTTCCTCTGCTTTGTCTAAGATCCTGCCTAACCTAATATTCTCTTTAAAAGGCTTCCTTGCACAAGGAAGAATTATGAAATCAAACTTTCACTTTTATTATAGCAGCTTGTGTTTACTCTTGATGTGCTTGCTCAGAAAAGGTATTTTTGTCACCGCTGGGGAAAGGAGAGTATGTTCCTGTGCGTCCTGTTTAAGCAGAGTTTCAAATGTTTTTTTTCTTTTAGGGGACCAAAAAAAGGGAAAACAGAAAACCAGCAGTCAAGGGATTTTTTTATGTTGCTGTTGACAGTTTTTATTCTGCAGGAGTTATAATCTAGATGAGAGGCAAAAATACTTGAGGAAGGATCCCTGGCTCTGTAGAGTAAAAATGTTAAATGTTGTTGCAAGGCTGAAGGTCTTTCTCACTTGAGGGCTTTTAATGTTTTCTGTATTGTAGTGGTGTAATTTTTCACCATAGGTTTTTGCCTTCAAAGTTGCCTGTTAGAATTAGTGTGTAAAGTCTATTTTAAAGCTAGTTGTTTGTTGCTTCCTATCAATCAAATGGTGGGAAGTGTATATTTATTACATGCTTGGGAGGCGTGTATTATATTCCTGCAACAATAATGTGAATAAATACAGCAGATCAGCTATGATTAATGGTGATGATGATACATATATGTAAAAAAAAAAGGTCCTTACATATCTAGAAGATATCTATTTAACTTGTATGTGGATAAGCATAATTCCAAAAGGGCAGCAAGGATGGAGCATTGTTCTGCGGTTCCAAAAGCACAAGCTCTTTTCTAGTAACATCTGTTCAAATTTGTCTGTGATTATTAATTTATGGCTGACCTGTAATACATGTTTGGGCAGGCCTTTTTGATATAGTGAAGGGCAGTAGTGCATATACATGCTGTCCAATTCATTATAATTAGTTTTGCAAAGTGGGAAATCTAGAAGAGCAAAGGTTGATGAAGCACAGGATAATCGGAGCTGCAGAATTTGGTAAAATACTATTAGGTTTTTATTGTGCCCAAGGGATACCTAGGGAAGCAGGTTTTAGATACATCATGGTAGAGACAATGGGATGCAGATCTGTCCAGAATTATTCCCAATGTTTTTATTCTACTGTGTAGTTAAACTTGGCCTCCTATTAGTTAATTTGCGATAGAAGTGCTAGAATAAGTAATGTGTATTTCAGGTTCTTGTACCTGTTGTCTCTAGCCAGTGCCTAAAACTGAGGTTCCTGAAGGAACTATGTACTTGTTAAAATCTTTGTCAGTGTTTCATTCAGAAAATAAATGGATGGGCTGGAGCAGGAAACATTTAAATCCTATGCACATGAAAGCCTCATGTGGCAGTAGAAACAGAATAGTGGCTTTTTGCCAAATGCTGGGGACGGATGTAGGGCCCTGTGCACCCCCACAAACTTGTGATGCTAGTGCTCAGCCACATGGTGAAATTCTAATTCACCAACTTTGTTTCATTACTTGGAGAATATGTTTCAACTTTACTTAAAAAAACCAACAAACCAACCCCAACATATTAAATATGGCTCATTACCAAGCTTAAATGATATCTGTAACGGATGTTTCTCAGACTTTCAGGTAATGGAGACTGCCCTTTGGAGAATTACCTAAAATGACCCTTTGCATGTTTAAGCCATTTGCTTACTATCACTGCAGAATGAATTATAAGGGTATTTTAAAGGAAACGTATTTATTAAAAGACTTCTGGGATCCTTTAGCTGTGGTTCAAATTTGTCACAACGATGATGCTTTCAGGTGTCTGATGTTTCATAATTGAATGTTGCATAGGAGGACACTCATGTTTTATGCCACCAGAGGTATATGCAAGCCCAGCATCTCAGACAGGGGACACTGGTGTGGCCTACTGTTCAGCATCAACATACCACCTTTTGAAATAAGAAAACCAAGAATGCTGTGAATGACTGAAGAGCTACATAGGTCTTGAACCTTGTCTTGACCTGTGTGTGGTGGGTGGGTGTGTGTGTGTAATGCAAAAAATATGGACCTCAATTGATTGTCCAGTCTGTTCCCTACTTAATGGTGCAGACAGTGACTCATCTGTCAGCTTCAGCAAGGAGATGGCCACAGTCCTTGCAGTGGGATCTGTTTCAGTACTTCACTATGCTCTGTGTTTTCAAATGTTTTCCTAAAAATTTGTCATTGGCAGAAATCTTAACAGGAATTTGAAAGTTTGAAGCTGTCCTTTCATGAATTTGTTTGAAAACCCTTAGTGTGTCTTTTGTAGTCCTCTGTGATGAAACAGCCCCAGCTCTTTCAGTTTTTCCCAGGAGTTCGTGTGCTCTGGCCCGTTGCACATATGCACTCTTCTCTTCTAGCCTCTCCAATACATCCATATCTCTGTGTGGGTTTTTTTGTTTGTTTTTGGTTTGGGTTATTTTTGTGAGTGGGGAAGTTACAGATTGTTTGCAAACAGTTGATTGGGTAAAATAGAAGGCAAAACTGAAGAATTAACATTTCGTTATTCAGCTAATTCAGCTTGTTCCAATTGGCCCGGTGCCAATTTAATGAATTTCTTGTAATTCTGAAGCAAGTGATTGGGAATCCCTTCATTTGCTGACTGTTGTAATTCTCTTTAATTCTTTTTATTCTCTTCTGCTTCATTCTGTAGTATTTACTTGCTGCTAGTTTTCAGCTGGGATTTTTGAGTAACTGAGAGTGGAACAAAGAAATCCAGCACAAGAAAGGGGAAATTTACTGACTGCTGTGTTCCATCCCATCCGCATGTGATTTATCTGTATCTTAATCTGCAAACCAGCTGCCCTCTCTGCTTTCTAACTCTGATTCAGTCATCCTTGCTATTGTTGCAGTAGTCTGGGTCATAAGAAAACTTCTCTTGTGTTTCCTTGCTGTCCTAAGACTGTTGAGGTTCTATCATATTCTTTGTGCCCAAGAACAAAAGGTTTAGCCACGGAAATAATGTGAACTTCATTTTCCTGTGTTTTGTGAATGTAAATCTTGGATAGCTGTTTGCTGAGACCAGCTATCCTTGTGGCTACAAATGAGAACAGAATATGGTCCTGCCTGTTTATAGAAAAAAAGAAAACCCACATGGTTTGGGCTTTCAAGGATGTTATCTTTTGGTTGCTGATCTGTCCAATGGTTTTTGAAATTATAATTTCTAAAAAGTTACTCATGAGGCATCTGCTGACGGATTTTTGGCCTAAGCAGTCTGATAAAGTGCTGATTTTATGGGATCTGTATCTAGGTTCTTTACTGTTACTGCTTCTACAGGCTTATCATTTCTATGCTGATTTGCAGCTCTGAGTTGTGGTTACCTGTAGTAATAACTTTTGCCCTTTCCACTGAAAAAATAGACTGGATTCAGAAGTAATGTTTCAGAGAGGCTGCAAATCAAGGCCACATGTACAGACTTAATATTTGCAGGAGTATGGATTATAGGTGCATTTATGTCAGGGGAAACATGCTGAATGGGACAGAATCTCATGGAAGCCAAAAGCTTGGTTCTGCAGTGAAAATGCTTCCATTGCAGTGATGCTGAGATGACTTGGAAGAATGGCTCTTACATATGTTGGCAACAAGATCACAGAAAAAACATCTCAAAGAGCATAGCCCTTTAGGAGAGAGAAGCAGCAGCTCTTGTAGTTGTGCAGGCCTTTGACTGAAACAACCTCCTGTGATGCCTTCATATCTTCATTAGGTATTCTTGCATTTGTAACAAAATGTGAGAGAAATTCTCATTTGTACTGTAGAATAAATTGCTGTGATATCTGTGTGCAGAAAAAAGAAAGAATCAAAAGCACTGAACTTCCCCAAACCTCAGTGTCTTGGAATGATGAAATGGATGATGGAAACCTGTGCAGGACTGTTTCTTCTTCTGCAAGTTTAGTAGCCGCAGGGTGCAATGTGGTGGCGACAGGCATTTCCTGGCTGGGCCTGTAATTCTTAGAGTAGGATGTTTTCTATGCCTAGAAGATGATAAGATTTGAATGTCCTCCTTTTATAGCTGAAGAAAACCATCTATCTGACCAGTCATTTTGTTCACTTACTAGTTGTGCTCAGCACTTTCCAATCCACTATCAACTAAATGATACAGAATAGTTAGATCAGAATTTTAGTCTTGAAAAAGGCAATTTATAGAAGGGACCAGATGCTGTTTCTGCTTTTGTTGCTTAGGACACTCAGAAATGGTGAGGAACCCCCAACTGGTACATGCTGCTACATGTATGGCAGTAAGTAGTATGAGAAGGAGTGAATCTGCACTGAGAATGTTAACGTGGAGGAGTCAGTGTTTGCACATTGTGCATTTCAGCTCTTGCTTTGGACTGGCTGTATGGTTGCCCAGATCACCCATTTGTGGTGTGTGTGCATCAGCCACTTGAGTGTCACCCAAAAGGATTCACTTTGGGTGCCCATAAGACCCCTTGGCAGCACAAATCAAAAGCACAGTCAGAGGGAGCGGTTGGGAATTTCCTTTGAAAGTGCATTTCGATCCTGCACTGTGACGCTAAAGCAGCTGCACCTACTCTCACCCTTACAAAGCAAGGGACCACTTTACCACTTCTGTTCCTCTAACCATCAATAATTATTACTGTGGCTTTGAGGGATGAATGTACTTCCAAAACTCTCTTCCTTTATGTTCCCCTTCCTCAGTGTAGCATGTTTGCCTCTGGCATCACCTGTAAAGCTCTACCTTGCAGTGCTGCAGCCCCTACCATCCGCCACGTAGGCTGTACTCTGCCCACTCAGACAAGCAAAGAGCAGTCATCCAGCTTCCATTGCCCAGCCCCTCCACCTCCATCTCTCCCAGGGACATCCATGCACACATCAGCACAGCTCCCACTCAAGTGGTTGCTATTTTGGAAAAGTGCAGGGAGGATATCAGCCCCTGTGTAGAGCACTTACTGGAAGTGCCTCACTGACTCACAGCAATTACTAGAGTATCTGAGGTTAAGGGAGTGATGAGTAATTGAGGTATTTTTCATTTCAGGGATGCCAGATCTTGTCTCCTCCTGCATCTTATGGATAGATGTAATTTGAAAGCCTTAAGTAAAGAATTTATAATAGGTGGATGTCCTCTCTTCACTCCTCCCCCTTCCCTCCCCATGGCTAGCAGTGTCTTTAAAATGTCCCTTTGCATTGGCTGGAGGTGTTAGCAAGGGCAGAGAGGGTTGCACATTGCATCTTCCAGGAGAGAAGTGCAGGGCTGTGGTCTTTAGCAGACCTGCAAAAATTGTCCTGAGACCTGACCTTTTCCTGTGTAACCCCTAGGAAAGGTAATTTTTGAATCGCATACAACACAGGCTCATGCCCAAAATTTACCTCTGGGTCTGCATCTATGGAGCAAGAGCCCAGTGAAACTAGGGAGGATCAGATTCTTGCTGCTCATCTTCCAAGAGTGCTGAGTGCCTCTCTATCAACTGGTGTGCCACATCCTCAGCAGACTAACGACTGATGCCTGATAGCAGACGTTCCTGGGAATACAAATCCCCACGCTGCTGTGTTATGCATTCATAAGGCTATTATCAAAATGGAGGTGATCTTGCTGAGCATGTAATTTGGATGCTGAATAATCTCACTCAAATGTAGTATCAGTGCAGAGTGAGGGAGGTGTTTTTCATGCCCGAATATGTATATCTTAAAAAAATAAAGAGAGTGCAGCACAGCTGATCTGGTAGCTAAAGCTTGTTAGTACTGTGCACCCACAGTCAGAATCTGTTTACTGCAATTGCCTCACCCATTCTTCCTGAAGCAGGTTCTGTTATAGTAATGCTTATCAATTTATCTGACGCTATATATTCCTATGGATTATTGACTCCTGTATGCAGTTCCATCAGATGTACCAGATGGTTGCTTCTCCTTTTCTTTTTAGACTCAACGTGGTTTTACTTTGGGCTTTTCTGTGTGTCTGAAATTCAGAGCAAGTTTGGTTGTCATTAGTCTCCTGTCTGCCTTCTGTCACTGGCTTGCCTTCCCTTTGTCATGATGCCTGCTGTGCCATCTCCTCCTGGAGGATGCCTGCCGCAAGGGACTGGAGCTGCAGCCCATACACATTTAATTCTTGAACTAAAAATACATAGATGTCATTCTAGTCACTTCTACCCTGAGGGCAGACAGGCTTGTGGGGATTTTTATAATGTAATGAAATGCTTCCAGTGACACAGTCTAAATGAAGAATAATATTTTATGCATCTTGCAGAAATAAATTCAAAACTGAAATGTGATTAAAATTGCTTTTAAAGGAGGACAAATAACGCTGAATTAAAAATATGGAAAACACACCCTTTTCTGAAGAGTGCTGGGTTTTGGTCTGATTCATTGAAGTAATGAGAGGCTTTTAGTGATCAGTGTTTGACTAAAAAATATTGGCGTCCAGTTACATACACCACATGCAACTGAGCAGATGAGACCTTTCACTGGAAAACAGGTCATCACTATTTAAAAGCAAGTCAAGCAAAGAAAGTTTTGGTTGAATATATTTCATCCTAAGCTCTGGTCAGAGTAGATCTAGAACTGAACAGTGGCTCATAGGGTTGCAGCTTCATCCTTTCTTCTTCTTGGGATCAAGACACAGTGTGCTGTGGCAGCTTCTGTTTCTTGTTGCTTTACAGAGATGTATATAGTGTGGGTTCACAAGGCAAACCTCCCCTGGCATCACACTTTCCAAAAGTTTCTGAACTTGGAGAATCACACTTATAAAGTTTGAGATCTAAACCCAGAAATGAGCCAAATCAAAGTATTCTAGTTCTTCTTGGTGCTGCTAAGACCTGGTTATACAGGTTTTTCTGGCTCTAATTTTGTGGGCTTAAATCAGGGGCCCACCATGGGCCTTGGGCTTCCACCATACTGAGCGGGGCTCAGGGGCACTGACCCTGGGCAGACCCAGCTTTCTGCACCACTGCCCATTCAGCCGCAGCCTGGTAATTGTGCAACCAATTAGTCTTTGTTATGAGCATCTGTGACAAAATGCACTTTGTTTTAATAACAATCATTATTTGAAAGCCACTAAAAATTAAACCAGATGCAGCCATTATGTAGCTGCTTACATTTGCGTGGCTCTACCCGCTTTCTTCAGTCATGAGTGAAATTGTAGCTTGTTCAGGGAATATGACAGACCCTTAAATATGGTGACCAGGCAAAATATTTTCACCCGGCTGCCTTCACACAGAGGAGCTCACACACGCCTGTGCTCCCAGTGGCTCAGGGTGAGACAGCGAGTTGACAGATTTCTGAATTCGAAATAAATTCAAGTCAGCCTCAAAGGCAGCGATGGGAGGGAAGCCTGCCTCTCTCTCTCCCCCTCTTTCTTTGTGTGAGTGTTAAGTCTTGGTAAAGCTCCAAATTAAAATATGCCTGCTATATTTGGGTGAGTATTTTTGTTCTTTTCAAAAATATCCTCTCAGGAGCTCAGTTAAAATAAAAGATAATCTTACCTCCACCTGTAATCGTGGGAATGTGCTTTCTGGTAATAACAGCACCAGCATTTATCATTATTACACTGTTCAGAGACCATCCGTTATTTTCAAGGGAAGAATGAGTAAGAAAAAAAATGCATCAGCTGAACTCTTATAAAGCAGTATGAGAAATACTGTTTGAAAATGTCTAAGTCATGATTAAGAAGAGAGCAGGGTTGGCTCAAAGCCCATGATTATATTTTCTCTTAACGTGTTCATTGTCAGATAATGCTGCAGTGCATCATATAAGGAGCACTTCTATCTGCTATTAGAAGCAGTGAGGACTTGTTGAATGTTTTCAGTATATCGTTGTCTGGAGAATATGAGACCAGGAGAGGACTTAGGTGAGGGAGTTTGTCTTGCTTTAGTGTGAGCCACTCTTGCTTTTTCTATGTTGGCCATTATTTTCCGAAAGTTCTCTTCCTTTTGGCATGCAGTCCATGCTGTGAGCTCCTACAAACAGCAACATATAGAGATCTTCATTTGCTAAGCAGAAAAATAATGGTATTCTTTTTCTAACCTTCATCCTTCCTGTCAGATCCTTCTTCAGAAATCTCTCTTCCTTATCTGTTCTTGTTGCCTCTCTTTTCCTGACTGTTCCCTGAAGTTACAATTCTCATTAACAACCATTAGTTACAGACACACTGCATCACAGGGAACACCAGGATAGGTAAAGAGAAGCACATACTGTGATCTTTAGTTGTTCCCCTTCATAATCCTTTTCTTGTTATTTCCTGCTGTGCTGTGTGCCCAGTAGTGTCCAGTTAAACCAGTACATGGGCATTACTGTTAAAATCAGTGAGGTGGATGGTGTCAGCGAGAACTAGTCACCTAAAGGAGATCTAAAGCATTACACTGGAATTGCAAGTTACATCTCCTTAGGACCTATTGCCTTTTATTTCTGTTTCCGTAAATTTGTAAGGTATAATAAATGCTGGTAATATCAGGGAGATGAATTGAGAAGATAACACTCCTGAGCAAATGTGAGCACAGAATCTGTGATGTCTGACAGCAGAACACAGAGGTGATATAATGGAGTTGGTACTGGGTCTGTGCCACAGTCAGCCTGGAAGGGCTGTCAGCCACGAGCCTGTATCTCCTAACAGTGCTGCTCCTGTTCAGGGTGTTACCAATCTTTTGTGCAGAATCTTTGCAGTGGGAAAGAAACTTCTTCAGTGTTGTTCATCTAGATCATAGAATCACAAAATGGTCAGGTTTAGAAGGGGCCTTAGAGATCATCTAGTTCACGACCTTCTACCGTGGGCAGGGACACCTTCCACTAGACCAGGTTTCTCAAAGCCCTGTCCACCCTGGCCTTGAATGCTTCCAGGAATGGGGCAGCCACAACTTCTCTGGGCAACCTGTTCCAGTGTCTCACCACCCTTGTACTAAACAATTTCTTACCAATATCTAATCTAAATCTACTCTCATGTCAGTGCTTAAAAGATCTTTAAATTATTTCTACTAAACAAAAATCCAGTAGAGGAAGAAATGCATAGACAGAGAGCATAACTTTGGAAAGTTGATTAGGGACAGTAGAAAATCTGTTATGTTAGGAGACCTTAAATCACAAAGACCTTTAAATAAATAATTGATCTTAACCTTAGTTTTGCAGAGGAAGTTGCTGAGTAGAAACTTTTTTCACATTTTTCACGTGATAATCTGGGATGCAGTCATGTTTATGAACTCGTCCAAAATGCAGCCAGTTAGTTTCAGAAGGAGATTAACAGAGCAGGAATTCCTGGCTCTTGGCCCTGTGTTCAGACCGCTTGCCCTAACGGAGAAGAGAAAACCACATCAGGCACTTGGAGTGCGCTCCATTAAAGTGAATATGAGACTTTAGAATTAGGCCCTATTTCAGCAAGGTGCTTTCAATGTGCACTTAATGTGTGATTTATTCAATGACTTCAAATGTTTTCCATGGGGTTACTCACACTTAATGTTATTTGTTTGCTAAATCAGGGCCTAAATCAGATCTTTTTTTTAAACTTCTCAGTTAATTAGTGATCTCATATTATCTTGTGCCCAGAGCAGTTTCCAAACTGGCATTTTAGAGCCTGTGGGTAAAGTTAGCTTAAAGTAATCAAGATAAATGTTAGATTTGGAATGCTAGTCCTATCAATTTTGCATGTTAACTAAAAATACTGTTCGGATAACAGCTACTGAATGCAAATATTAAAGAACTGAACCGGCCCATGAGTACAATTTAAGAGATGTTAAAAATCAGGAAGAAGAGGGAATAAACAAGAGAGTTTTTGGTGTATTAAAGAATAAACCACTTATTTCTGTCAGATTTTTGACATAAGGTTTTCTAGTGATGAGGGACCAGTTCTCCAACTGTTGTAACTTGGCTTAAGCTTAAGGTTAATTTGTCAGTTAAAGTAGAGGTGTAAGATGACGGAGAAAGAGTGGTAATGTGTTTGTACTACATGACAGAAAGTCTGTGTTCAGTTTTTCTCCTTGTTATAAAAGTCCTGTTGGACTGTGCACAAATCTCTTAAGCTTTACGTACCTCAGTTCTCTGACTTCTGCTTCATTTTTTATTTATCCTGTGGTTGCATAGCCAGAGTTTGGGCTTTCCAGAAGAGAGCTCAGCGTGTGTATACACTTTTAGCATAATGGGCACTATATCAAGTTAATATATGTAGGTGTTTCTGAAGTAGAAATAATAACATGCAATTTACAGTAGTCAGACTCTAAAATGATATAAACTGCAATGTTCTGCCATTTTTATTTGTTTGGGAAAATAAACATTACTCTCCCAGCCTCTTTGCTTCTGTGATAAGTGTCATTCTACAGGAAACAATGTTGTTTCCCTAAGAGATACGTTGAAGTTCTCCCAGCCCATCCCTGTTACTACTAAGACGACCTGCTCTGTTCAGGGCTGCAATCTGAGACGCAGTGCTCCATTGTTTTACTTCAACATGAGCCTAGATCACAGCCCAAACTGTGTGTTTTGTTTGAAAGTATTTGGTGTAATCAGTACATTATTTTGTCTTGTTCAAAATGCTTTTAAACATTAAGTGCCACTTTACTTAAGGTGAATATTACATTGTAGAATAATTACTGTTGCGTGTGGAGCTGTGAAACAGATGATTTTTCCTTTGTGCGTGCTTTGGACAGCATCTTAAGGTTCCTAAAAGTTCTGCCTTTAGGGAAGATTTGTTCTTAGGACTCACTGTTATTCATTGCCGTAGTTCTTTATGTCTAAAATAAGCTTGTTTAGATGGAAAATATGTGTTTAGATCTTGGGATATAGAAATACCAGAAGCAGTGTTGAAACTTTTTCAGCTTCAAGAAAACCTACATCTGGAAGAACCAATGGCAGTGAGTTTCTGTAGGAAATTTTGACTTGAGTATCTTCCTCCCAGTCCCTGTATAGCAGGATTGAACCAGTGTACAGTTGTTTGGTCTTACCTTGAAATGGAGAGAAAAATGTCCCCTTGTCATTTGTAAGGTTGCCCCTCTCTATTTTCTTTCAAACTGATTGCTTGAAGGAGACCAATCCTATGAAACTAAATAATCCCAATTACACTTTAGAAGCACCACAGAATAAGTTCAGGTGAAATGGTTAAAGAATGAATGCCATCTTGTCATCATTTTAATATTTTTGATGTAATAATAAGATTGTATTTGTTGCTTGGCATTGGTGCAGACGGTACTGTTGCACATTAACTCTAAAAGCATGAAGATGCATTTAAAGTTCATCTTTATTGCACAGGGTTTCAATTTCAGTGTGACATAGCTTCCAAATCAATCAGGAAGTATGGAAAAATTTACTCACTGAGTAGAATTCATCTATTAATTTGAACTGCAACAGAAGTCTGTGTAGTTGCTTTTAATCTTCATGTTACCAGTGGAGTAAGATGATGTTTTACGATCTGCCAAAGTTGTTTGCATTTTTGACACAGATATGTAGCATTACTAAGGTTAAGGGAAATGAACCTGAGGGATTGAAATCTGGAAAAAAAAAATATGTAAGGCAGAGAGAAAAATGTTCTTAGTATATGTAAAATGACAGCCACCCATCAATGATAGCCAGAAACTGCAATAGATGGACTTCTTGGTTTTTTTCCTAGAGTTCTTGCAAAACAGCATTGGAACTTTCCCAGACTACTCAGGAAATCTCTTTATGGCAAGAAGTGCCAAATGTATTTCTAATCTTGCCAACCTTACGAAGTTTAACCATGCCAAGTGCAAGGTCCTACACCTGTGTCAGAGCAATTCAAACGCACAGCTGCAGGTTAGGCAGGGAAGAGATTCAGAGCAGCCCTGTGAAGAAGGACTTGGGGGTGTTGGTCAATGAGAAAATGAACATGAGCCGGCTTCAGTGTGCACTCACAGCCCAGAAAGCC